>MU127912.1:0-29546 GCA_014904975.1 Marasmius fiardii PR-910 | reverse complement strand
TGCCTGATTGCAGTCTGGACCCGGTACCACTATTTACATACAAACTCTGAACTAAGTACACCAATAGACTACCGGAATTCAACCTCCAAGTACTTGTAATAAAGGTCCCCTGTCCGTAACCGGAAGACAGAAAGTCCAAATCACACCAAAGTGATCCAGTGATTAGAAAAGTATCGTCGGGGACTGGCACACCCTAGTGCCACACCCTTTTACCGACATGCGGCCCATGCCCGGCTGCACACCCCACACCACCCCGAAGGGTCTGATGGGCACCTATGCTGGGCCCCAACGAACTTATCCGACACCAGCCCGAGAGGCTGAATCTCCAAAGGCGAACACCCTGGGGTTCTTCTTCAAGAACTGAGCAAGACCAATGACGTAGTTGATGTTCTTGGAATGTTTAACATCAGGGCAGTGATGTAACACATGAGTCCGTGTCTGAACAACAGCAGATCAAGAACCTTCCGCTGACCAACATGTACAAAGACATGTGGCATTTGGAATATTAAACCTCTTGTAGTACTCGCCTACCGGAGCATGATTCATGATGCACCTGACAGCCCTTGCAGTAAGGGCGACAGAATCACCAAGTTTTGACAACCACGTACCTCCTTTGATGTACGATGGCTATAGTGTTTTGCCTTGAAGGCCCTTCATCTCAAGAAACTGAGATCCTCGGTAAGACACATGTTGGAAGCGTGAAACCCATGCATCCTGACATGACGATGTTGCTTGCTTTCTGAGATAATCAAGCGAAGTAACCGTTGTGGGGCCAACCCTAACCAAGGGCAGGTCCCTAACAAACTGATGAGCTTCAAAGTGGATACCCCACTCCGCTTTAGAGGGGATACAAAGAGAATAGATCGTTTGATGGACCCAGATAACCAGGCCATCAGATTTCTACATACAGCCAGGGAGTCCCCCTGGCCTGAGTGTATAGAAGGGTCTACTGATTTCTTCGCAGCAGCGATGGAGTCGGTAAATAAGACAATACGATCACAGTTATAGTTCCTCGTAACAAGGTACTCCACTGCGAATCGTATGGCAGTAAGCTCCGCATCTGGAGCAGTGACTCTACCTGAGGCAAACCTAGCACGGTGTGTAAGTTTGCCCTGGATATATATTCTGTAACTGGACACCACTTGGTGTCTTGCTGTGGGGGGAATGGTGGCATCGGTGGCAACTGACACCGTGTGTGGATCCTCGCGACACTCTAAATACAGTTCGTCAAGGTGCGATACTCTGTCATCGTCCTCAGAGGCCTCCTTATCAGGCTTCCTCTGAGGGCGCTCGTCAAAGCCTATTTGATCCAAGAAAACATCTCAGACCCATTCTCCAGGTCTGGCCAAGTCATTTGAATAATCAAATAGCTCTGTGGTATCCAAGGCAGTTTTAGCTGCATCAGCGATAGGACCATTTACCTTCTGCCCCATAGAAACAGGTAGGTTGGCAAATGATAGGGAAGGCAGAACCGCTGTCTTTGACAGGTTCCAAGGAAGTAATGAGCAAGTGGGGTGAGTACTCGTCAGCGTGTGTGCTTGAAGATTGGCTCTGGCAGCCATCTTCTTGAGATGAAGATTGATGGGCATGAGGCCTGCTAGAGCCTCAACACCCCCTGTAGGAGAGGTACGAAATGCACCCATAATCCAAAGGGTAGCTTTACGCTGCATCGAGGTAAGAGTCTTGAGCGTACCTTTGTTCTTAGACCCCTGGAAAAACCATAATCAGTACCCATACATGGCAATAGGAACCATGCAAGACTGGTATAGGAGACGTTTTTGAAGAGCAGTGATGCCCCTCGATGAATTACCTAGCATCCTCATGGCCATAACAGTCGTGAGGGACTTGGTAGCGTAGAACTTGACATGCTCCTTGAAAAGGAGTTTACAGTCAAAGAAGAAACCCAAATACTTCCAAATTAATTTGGGGGTGAGAGGCGTGTCCCCTGTAAACGGGGCAAACTTGAGGTCTAACGATGGGTACCTACCATCGTTAGATCTCATGAAATGGAAGGCTTCCATCTTCTCATGTTCCAGAACCAACCCTACCATCTCAAAGAGTGCATGGAGAAAGCCATACGACCTCACGAGGGTGTGGCAGTTGTCGTCAAGTGCTTTGGACTGCGCTGCAACAGTTCCATTGTCCACATATGACAGGAGAGTGGTTTTAAGACCAACCCCCCGAGCTGTGTATTCATACGCCTTCATAATGGGTGCAACGTATAACGCAGATAGAACTGGGGACAGGGCAGACCCTTGCCCTACCCCCACTTCTGCCTGGAATAAACCTGATTCAAATGGGCCCCACCTATACACAGTGCTTCGCCCAACCAAGTACAATGAAAAGAAATTCCTGAGGACTTCAGGAAACCCTTGAAATTCCATAAACCTCAAAAGAGCTCCATGGTTGACAGATGGGAAGAACTGCGCGATGTCAAACGCCACCATGCTTGTCTTTAACCCTTTGGCCCACCCTGCTCTGACAAGGTGAGTAAGAAAAGCCCCCGCATCCTTGTCCTACATTGCCATCCCTGAAATGAGATGGCATCTGTGGAAGGTAATTTCCGCTGCTGGATCCAGGACATCAAGTCCCAGGGCCAAGCGTTGGTGGTAGCAATCTCTTTGATCTGTTCATCAAAGAAGACGTGTTTAGAAGACTTGACAATCCTCCGGAACTCGCCCCAAGATTCCCAGAATGGACTCCCACGGTAAAATTCAAGGGTGTCAGTGCACCCCTGGTTCCACTATGGTTTGGATTTCTGTGTGATCCGGGAACTCTTTGAACAAGATTCCCATCCTGCACAGATATGATTCCCAAAGAGCTCCACAGCAAGTGAAAGCAATTCAGGAGATGATATGTCTTGACCAGCGAATGTGGCCAACCCATCTGAAAGGTGTTCAAGGAATTCCACCTCTTGTTCACTCCCCTTAGGTTCTGATTTCAACCAAAGGGGAACGCCCTAGGTCTAGAACAATCGAGACCGGTACATGGTCTGATGGCCCTTTGAGATCGACTTCGTGTCTCGACTTAGTCGAAAGCACTTCGTCAGATGTCACGAACACAAGGTCTAGAACAGATGATCTAGGCCCTTGGGTCCGCAGAATAAATGTGGGCCCAGGGTTTTCACACTCTGAGTGCCCAAGTCCAAGGGTAGCTGCCAATAGAAGCAGCTCCTTGGCCCGTCCTCTGGGGCTCCTCTGGTACCCAGAGTCCCATTCGGACGAGTGGCAATTGAAATCTCCTCCCATATAGGAGAGTTCCGGGATGTAATCCAACACGGCTGTCAGTTTCCTGATAGCCATGCCGTTATTGTTGGAGTACACATTGAGAAGGTGTGACGTATCTGATTTTGATGTGAGAGAAAGAATAAGAATATCCCAGTCATTTATAACATCGAACCAGGTAGATGGACGCAACGTAGCAACACGTTTCGACATGTATGCTGTGACACATGGCCATTCCCCTTCGTCAGTCCGGTGTCTAACCGCCACCATCCAATCAGGGTGATTTGGCATCCCTACAACCGCTTCCCCCAATGGGTCTTTGGCTGACGGGGCATGTCTTATAAGTCTCCAAGGAGGCTCTTGTATGAAAACAACATCGTAATTATTAGTACAGATCTCGAGGAGAACGTCCAAATACATATGGTTTTTCGCAATGTTAAAACTAAGCACCCTGATCCTGTTGTCCAGCATTAAGCTATGTTAGGGGTGTGAGTGGAACACCTTATAGTAGCTCGAACACTACGTACCTCGGCATATTTTGTATCAATCCAAGTTCGATCGAAGCAGTGGTGCCAGAAGGTACACTCCTTTGATAGCGCAGAATGCTTGCCCCTACAATTGGGGCAAATAGACTGGTGAGGGCAATCCTTGCCAGCTTCAGTGGGAGGAAGCAGGGGATCAGTCTTCAGTTTTCCTTTACAACATGCAGACACTGCATGATGTTTATCGTTGGTGTGTGGGCCTGAGCAATGAGGGCATCTAAACTGAGGAGCCCTGCATGCATTAATAGAGTGACCCCATCTGCAACAACGAGTGCACATAGGAGCCCCTGGGTTGGCCATAGTTGGCCTGATGTAACAGACTCGTCCAAACATATGGATCTGTCTGTCGATGACTCGCTTTGCCCTGGACCCAGTTTGAGAGTCCCAAAGGTTGAAGTAGACAGTGGTGGTCGTGCTCTTTGCAGAGTTGCGAACCACTCGTGGTAAGCCAGAAAGAACCAGCAAGTCTTTGTGGAGGGGGGAGTGCCTAAACTGATCATATACCTCCTCTGCAGTGATAACACTCTTGGGGTCACCAATGTGCTTAAGATAAGGAACATCTACTACCTGAAGGTAGGATGTCGAAGATGGGGGGCCTACCCAGAACGAGTCAGTACCTCATCTGTCCTGGGGGAGCAGCTCCTGGATACGATCACGAATGATCTCCACCTCTGCATTGATAGCCACCGCTGAAGTAGAGAGAGACCAGCCATCATAGGCTAGTTGGGTGGAGACAACTTTTAGACGTCTACCCCCATTTCTGAGGGGTGCGCTAACCGTTGCAGAGACTACAGCAAGGTTCATGGGGGGGACCCCATGCTCCTTGTCAAAACTAATGAGAACCTGTCAACGACTAGGTCCAGACGTGGTGAAACTCAGATAGGACCGGGCCTTAGACTTGCCCTTACCTTGTCCAGTGATAACACGACCTGCCTCTGCAATACGGCTGGCAGGAAGGGAAGGAGCAGCTCTTGCCATGGCAATAACCGCTTCTGGTATAGCAGCGCCTTTCCTCACAGCAGAGGCATACGTAGGAATGACACGTGCAGGGCGTTGACCAGGCCTAGTAGACCTGTCAACACTGGGGGGGGGTCCCCTCCCAAGAATAGCCTTGCCCTTACCTTTCGGTAAGGATGGGCCTGACGAAGTTGCAGGGGATCCACATTCATGGACTCACCAACGCCTGCAGGTGCATCTCCAGATGACGTGCTGCCTCCCAAAGCTGGTGGACCAGAAATTCTGGCAAGGGATTGTTGTGAGAGTCGAATGGTATCTTCTTCCACTGTGGAACTGTCGTCTAAAAGACGTTCGATTTGACTGACTAGGGCACCCGCGTTGTGACAAATGCCCCTGAGATTAAGAGAGACAGTGGATGAACCATTGACCTCAGAATGAAAAGTGATCCACTCATGAATTGAGTTGAATGCTGGCAAAATTACCCCCAAATTCACCTCTATGTTATCGAACCCCGACAACCCGTTAAGCCCTAGCAGATTTACCAGCTCTTCCTGCATGCATCCCATCTCAAAATCCCCCCCCTCCTCTGGGCCTCCTGTGGTGGACGCTGGAGAGCTTGACCTGCTTAAAGGTTGAGCGGTTGATGGTGAGCCTGACTCCTCCCTGATCACTGAGAATGACCTGGACCTTGTTTGGCTAGGCACGGTTGATCGGTACCGACCTCTGGCTTTGGTACTGAGGACTGATGACGATGAGCTACTTGAAGAAGGTGTTGCCATCGAAGATTCCACTCGAGGAGTAAAAACAGCTCTTGTAGTGGGGGGTGCAGAACCTGATGATCTGGCAGCCACAGTTGAGGCAGAAGTGCTCCTGCCTGACCTGCAACCTCTTGGAGGTCCTCCTGGTTCGAAAGACATTGAATATGCTGAGTTTCGTTGGTACTTTAGAGAGAATCTAGTGACCTGCTGGAGGGTAGTGTTTTTGCAATACTGGTTTTCGAAGTTCCCATGGTTGGTAGTCGCGGTACCTGGAAGAGGAAGGTTGCCATAACCATGAATAATGAACAACTCGCTCACCTCTTGGAGGGCTTTGCTGCCATAACCAATGCACTCCAGGCTCAGGCAACTCGCTCCAAGGATATTATCAGTAAGCCCGAGGCATTCAAAGGGGAGAAGGGCCACAACGCCAGGCGATGGCTGAACCAGTTCGATAACTGGGCTAGAGAGCAGTCCGACTTGGTCAACAATGACCCGAAAAAGATCTGAGCAGCCCTGAACCTGACAACCTCCAAGGCTGGTGACTGGGCAAACCAGTTCTTGACCAGGTCAAATGACCCCAACAACGTTGACCTGATCTTCAATGGCAGGTGGGCCGATTTCACCACCACCTTTAGGGGCCACTTTTCCTCTATCAATGAGGAGAAGCAGGCATTGGCCGATCTTAGGATCCTGAGGCAAGGATGGAATGAATCCGTCTCTGACTATGCCCAGACATTCACAGAGCTGGCCAGTCTCACCAAGCTCTTGGACTATGATCAGTGGCAATATTTTGTAGAGAGACTCACGTTGGAGATGCAGAAGTTGGTAGGATTGGCAGCAGCAGTTGCCATGACAGAGCCGAGGGACCTTAGTGAACTCATCGCTAGGGTGAACAAGCTGGACATCAGCATTAACAATCCGGCTCTGAACATTGGAAGAGGAGGCACCCGAGCACAGTCCGGCAGTGGAGGAGGAAGGGATCCAAACACTATGGATGTCGACACCACCTCAACTTCGACCCGGAGGACAGGCACAAGGGAGGAGTTTGTGAGATGGATGAGGAACAGGTGTTTTGGCTGTGGTGGCCTACACCTCAAGAGGGATTGTAACTGTGCACAAGGAGCTACGTGCAACTATTGCAAGAGAGTGGGTCATCTGGAACAGGTTTGTCAGGACAAGTTCATGGAGAAGGAAAGAGGGGGAGGATTAACTGGAAGGGGCCGCCCACGTATCGCAGCGACCAATATGGTAGAGGAGAATTTCTCACTCTTCAACGAGGAAGAAGGGAGTCACCACTCGCTGAACGACTCCATGGCCACTGTCGCATCTACCTCATCCCCAGCGCCCAGCAATCCGACTGTAGCTCTGGACAGTCAGGGACAGCTCACTGCCCAGATTGCCCAACTCAATAGCCTTCTGGCTGGCCTGAGCTCCGTTGTCAACAAGCCGCAGGGTTTTTAGGGAGGACGCCCATCTCAGCTGCAACGAGAGCATCCCAAAAACTGATTGTAGTATGCCTGTCTTCAAACTATGACTCAATATCTTCATGTATTATTAACACAACTTGCGAATGTATACCTTTATCATCCCATTTCCAAGTACACATGAAGATTGAGAATGGGAGACTACAAACAACAGCAGCAGCCATGGTGGATAGTGGAGCAACAGGCCTGTTTATGAGCAGGAGGTTTGTAGAAGAGAAGAATCTGCGGAAGCTTCAGTTAAGGAAGCCGATACAGGTGTTCAACATTGACGGTACCCTTAACCAGGCTGGCAGTATACAGGAGTTCACACAGCTGGCAATAACGATAGATAGACATAAACACTGGGTGGATTTTCTGATTACGGATCTAGGCGAAGAGGATGTGATATTGGGGTTACCCTGGCTGAGACAGTTGAACCCAGAGGTAGACTGGTCAAGAGGGTTGCTATTGATTAGGACCCACAGAGTAACAGTAGAGGACGTACCAGATAGGGAAGGGGAAGCAATTGGTGGGACGACTCTTGGTGAAGGGGTACTAGAGGATACTCAGGATGATGCAGTGAAGGAAACTCAGCACCAGGATAACAGACATAAGGAGCAGGAGGTGATGGTACTGGAAGAGGAGGAGGAACAACCACGACTCTGTATTCTCAAGGCCAACTGAGCGCTTTATCGGAACTGGCTCAGGCAGGGAATTATTAAGGATGTCAAGGAACAGGTTTGGATTGCAGCAGGGTACACCTACTCTCAACAACTCGCAGAAGTGGCACAGAAACTCAAGCCAAAGAAGATGTTTGAGGAGATGGTCTCTGAGCAGTATCAGGAATATAGCAAGGTCTTTTTGGAACAGGAATCAGAATGGTTGCCGGCACACAAGCCATGGGATCACGCTATCGAATTTACTCCTGGGGCTCCAGAGTCGCTTCACACCAAAATTTACCTCATGTCCCCAGTAGAACAGGAAGAACTCGATCAATTTATTGAGGAAAACCTACGGAAAGGATATATCTGACACTCCAAATCGCCCATGGCATCTCCTGTCTTCTTTGTGAAGAAGAAAGATAGAAAGCTGCGGTTCGTACAGGATTACCGGCGCCTTAACGAGTTCACAGTCAAAAATCGGACACCTCTTCCCTTAGTATCTGATATCATTAACCGACTCCGTAACGTGAAATACTTCACCAAGTTCAATGTAAGG
Source organism: Marasmius fiardii PR-910 (assembly GCA_014904975.1). Classification (NCBI taxonomy): domain Eukaryota; kingdom Fungi; phylum Basidiomycota; class Agaricomycetes; order Agaricales; family Marasmiaceae; genus Marasmius; species Marasmius fiardii. Next base: position 21,384 of record MU127912.1, on the reverse strand, counting down.
TGAGGTTACAACAATGTGCGAATCAAGGAGGAAGATGAATGGAAGGCAGGGTTTGCGACAAATCGAGGGCTGTTCAAGCCAACTGTTATGTTCTTCGGCCTTACCAACTCTCTAGCTACATTCCAGTCCCTGATGAACCTCATCTATGCTGATCTCATTGCAGCGGGGAAAGTAGCAGTATATCTGGACGACATTCTGATTTTTAGTTTGGACTTATCGGAACACCGTCACGTGGTTAAGAAAGTCCTCAAATGATTACAGCAGAACAATCTATACCTCCGACCTGAGAAGTGCAAGTTCGAGAAGACAGAGGTGGAATACCTGGGCTTGCTGATAAGTGAGGGGAGAATATATATAGATCCAGTAAAGGTAGCTGCAGTACGAGATTGGGCAACACCAAAGTCAGTACATGACATTCGTGGATTCTTAAGATTTGCCAACTTCTACAGACATTTCATCCAGGACTTTGCAAGGATCGCACATCCGCTCAACGACTTGACACGCAAGGATGTCCAGTTTGATTGGGGAACGCAGCAACAGGCAGCATTCGAGGAACTACGGACAGCATTCATCTCAGCACCTATTCTTGCCCTATGGGATCCAGACAAACTGACTCGAATAGAAGTGGACGCTTCTGGTTACGCTACAGGGGGAGCCCTCATGCAGCAACAGGAGGATGGTACATGGCACCCAGTGGCATATTGCTTGGCTTCGATGCAACCAGCAGAGAGGAACTACCAGATCTATGATAGGGAAATGTTGGCAATTATAGAAGCCCTGAAGGACTGGTGCTATTTCTTAGAGGGCCTCTATGACGAGTTTGAAATCGTCTCTGATTATAGTAATTTGGAGTACTGGCGAACTGCACAAGATCTCACACAATGTCAAGCTCGCTGGTCCCTCTACTTATCTCGGTTCAACTTCTGGCTGGTTCACTGTGCAGGGAAAAGTAATACTCAGGCCGCTGCACTATCACAGATGTCACAGCACTGCATCCAAGATCACGAGGACAACTGGCAACAGATTGTGCTTTTGCCCGACCGATTTCACAGTATAGCGACTTTCACCCTGGTCAATCTATTGGAGGGGCAGATTCATCGAGCATCAGAGAGAGAGGCAGAAGTACTGGAAGGATTGAAGAAGCTGAAGGAGGGGGGCCTGAAGAGGTTAGCAAATGGATTACCAGAATGGGAGGAGGATAATGGTTTGGTGTACCATTATGGCAGAGTCTACATACCCCCAGATAAGGAGTTGTGATGAGACATGCTTTGGCAGTGTCATGACTCCCCATCAGCAGGACACCCAGGACTCCATGCAACCTACGACTTGGTGACATCTCACTTCTGGTGGCCAACAATATGGTCATTTACTGAGAAGTATGTGGAAGGCTGCAACACCTGTGCACGGAAGAAACTACAGCGGCATCCACAGGCAGTAACTCATCTACTGGACGTACCAATGGGGATTTGGGAGGAGGTAGGAGTAGATTTGATTACTCAGTTGCTGAAGTCGGATGGGTACAACGCCATTCTAGTCTGCACAGACTTATTCAGCAAGCAGATTCATGCTATCCCCTGCATGACCAGCATTACTACGGAAGAGGTGGCGGACCTCTACTATCAAGAGATCTTCTGACTCCATGGGCTACCGTTACGTTTTGTGTCAGATCGTGGTCCAGTTTGCAGTGATGGTTATGAGGAAGCTCCTCAAGCAACTGGGTATCAAGAGCAATTTGATATCTGGATATCACTCCCAAGCGAATGGACAGACAGAGCAGGCCAACCAAGAGGTGGAGAAGTACCTTCAGCTATACGTAGGGAGGAGGCAGACAGATTGGGCAAAACATCTTCCAATGGCAGAGTTCGTTATCAACTCCAAGACCCACTCTGCACATGATCTTTCTCCATTCGAGGCAGTATATAGATATCAGCCCTTATTCAACATCCCAGTGGGACAGCGTACAGGGCGGAAGGACATAGATGAGCGAATTGAAGTGTTGAAGGAATTGTGGAAGGACACCCAAGCAGCTTTGGAGATGGTGAAGAAGGAGCAGAAGGTAGCGTATGAGAGGGGGAAGAAGGAAGCTCATGTATTCAAGGTTGGAGACTACGTATGGTTGGACGCCAAAGACATCGATCTTAAAATGCCAAGTCACAAGCTCTCAGATCGACAGCTGGGGCCATTCAAGGTATTGGAACACATAGGAGATTTGGACTATCGTTTGAAACTTCCTTGGGGACAACATCGAATCCATCCAGTCTTCCATGTCGACAAACTTTCTCCCTGGCAGGGCAACGATATCAATGGAGAGCGACCATCACAACCAGGACCAATAGAGTTGGGAGAAGATGGAGTGGTAGGAGAATATGATGTGGAGAAAATTCTGAACAGTAGAATTTACAGAGGGAAGTTGCAGTACGAGGTAAAGTGGGAAGGCTGGGACGAAGGACATATCTCCTAGGAGCCAGCAGAAAACGTGGCAAATGCTCGGGAACTGGTGGAGGAGTTCCATGCAGAGCACCCAGATGCAGTGGGAGAGTTAGATGTACCAGTGCTGAAGAAGAAAAAGAAAAAGTCAAAGCGATAGCCATTGAGGATGATGGTCTTAGAAGGGGGGTAATGACACGAAGTGCATACTATTTTCTTTACCTTTCTACAGTCTCTTTTCCTTTCTGACTTCATTCTTGTTTCATCTCTGGATCTTATCTGTTACCTTTATTCTATGGCATTCTATCCTTTTCCGTTATGTTCTATTAGTTTCCGTATGACACTGGTCATGACATCATAGGTCACATGTCAAGTAGTAGTAGTATATATAGGCTGAGTTGTCACCTAGTCCCCCATCTTGACCTCTTTGTCTTGGGACTAGGTGCGTATTTGTACTCTGTAGAATACTGGGTAGTATTGATTATCTTTGTCTTGGGACTAGTTATCGACTGTCGAGCCTCTGCTCCAGTCTTCATGTGTTCACTACCAGTGCTTCACCACATCCACTTTGAAACTCATCAGTTTGTTAGGGACCTGTCTGTGGTCAGGGTAGGCCCCACAACGGTTGTATCCCTGGATTACCTGTGTAAACAAGCGACATCTTCATGTCAGGATGTGTGGGTCTCACGCTTTCAACATGCTTCTTACTGAGGATCTCAATTTCTTGAGGTGAAGGGACTTCAAGGTAAGCCACTGCAGCCATTGTATATCAAGGGAGGTATGTGGTTGTCAAAACTTAGTGACTCAGTCACCCTCACTGCGAGGGCTGTCAGGTGCATCACAAACCATGCTCCAGTAGACGAGTACTACCAGAGGTTTAATATTCCAAATACCACTTGTCTTTGTATGTGCTGGTCTGCGGAAAGGTCTCAGTCCACTGTTGTACAAACACGGACTCATATCCTGCATCATTGCCCTAATGTAAAGCACTCCAAGCACATCAACTATGTTGTTGGGCTTGCTGCATTCTTGAAGAAAAACTCTCGGGCATTTTCCTTTGGTGATCCAGCCCCTTGGGCTGGTATCAGATGAGTTCGTTGGGGCCCAGCATAGGTGCCCGTCAGACCCTTCAGGGTGGTGTGGGATGTACAGCTGGGCATAGGCCGTGTGTAGGTAAAGGGGTGTGGCACTAGGGTGTGCCGGGCCCCGGGGTGGATGTCTTATCTCCTTGACACCTCTTGGTGGATTGGGCTATCTGTTCTCCGGTTAAGAGTGGGGGACCTTTATATGTGGTTGTTAGGAGTTTTCTTTTTCTGGCATAATACTAGTGTACTTAGCACATTGTTTATATGTAGGTAGAATGCCAGGGCCGGACTGTGATCGGGCACTGGGATAAAAATGGCAGATTTAAAAAAAAAAAAAAAAAAAGTATCCAGACACCAGGCGGTGTCTGGAAGTGGGAGGAACTGTGGTGTCTGTAGCTACCGACACCATATGTGGGTCCTCACGACACTCTAAGTAGAGTTCGTCGAGGTGGGCTACTCTGTCGTCGTCCTCAGAGGCTTCCTCATCAGGCTTCCTCTGGGGGTGTTCGTCAAAGGTAATTTGATCCAAGAAAATATCTTGAACCCGTTCTTCAGGTCTGGCCAAGTCACTTGAGTAATCGAATGACTCTATATATTCCAATGCTGTTTTAACAACGTCAGCAATCGGCCCATTTACTTTTCTGCCAGTATTAACTGGTAGGTTCACAAATGATAGGGGATGCAGGAGCGCTGTTTTAGACATATTCTGTGGAAGGAGCAACTGAGTAGGATGAGTACTCATCAATGTATGAACTCAAAGATTTGCTCTAGCAGCCATCTTTTTGAGGTGTAAATCGATGGGCATGAGGCCTGCTAAGGCTTCAACGCCTCCCATAGGAGAGGTGCAAAATGCACCTATAATTCATAGAGCAGCTTTACGCTGCATCGAGGTTAAGGTCTTAAGCGTACCTTTGTGCTAAGACCCTTGGAAAAACCATAATTGGTATCTATATGTGGCAATAGGCACCACACAAGACCAATACAGGAGATGTTTTTGAAGGGCCATAATGCCCCTCGAGGAATTACCTAGCATCCTCATGGCCATTACGGTTGTGAGGGACTTGGTAGTATAGAACCTTACATGTTCCTTAAAAAGGAGCTTATGATCAAAGAAAAAACCCAGATACCTCCAGATTAATTTGGGGGTAAGTGGCATGTCCCTTGTAAAAGGGGCAAACTTGAGGTCTAGTGATGGGAGGTACCCATCATTTGATCTTGTGAAATGGAAGGCTTCCATCTTTCCATGTTCCAAAATCAACCCTGCCATCTCGAAAAGGGCATGGAGAAATCCATATGACCTTACAAGGGTGCAACAATTGTGTTCAAGCGATTTGGACTGTGATGCCACAGTCCCATCATTGACATATGACAAGAGGGTGGTTCTAAGGCCTACTCCTCTTGCTGTGTGTTCATACGCCTTCATGATAGGCGCAATGTAGAGAGCAGACAAAACTGGTGACAAGGCAGAACCCTGCCCTACCCCCACTTCCACCTTGAATGGACCTGATTCAAATGGGCCCCACTTATACGTGGTGCTTCTTCCAACTAGGTAGGACGAAAAGAAATTCCTGAGAACCTCAGGAAACCCCTGGAACTCCATGAACCTCAGCAGAGCTTCATGGTTGAGTGACGGGAAGAACTGTGCAATGTCAAACACCACCACACTCGTTTTCAACTCTTTAGCCCATCCTGCTCAAACAAGATGAGTAAGAAACGCTCCCACATCTTCAGTAGACCATTGTCGGACCCCTCCGAATTGGTTAGGGTGGACTAGGTCATACTTGACCATGTCAAACTGAAGACGATTCAAGATCATCTTCTCAATAAGCTTCCCCAAAGTATTGAGGAGCACAATCGGCCTAAATGACTTAGGTGTGTCATAGGAGCCTTTACCCGGTTTGGGGATAATGACCGTTACCAACTCCTTGAAATGAGATGGCCAGTGTCCTGTACTGATACAGGCATCAGCCACCCGTAAGACGCCATCCTCACACTCGTTGCAAGACATGACATGCTTGAGGAACAACCAAGTGATATGATCGGGCCCCGGCGCTGAATGGTTCAAACATGCCTTAAGCGCATCCTTCAATTCCAATGCACTGAACTTTACCCAAGTCCTCTCTGGAGAGGGCTCTAGGTCTTCTAAGAAAGAGAGGTCAACTTCCCTCTCTGCCGCAGCATTATATGTCCTGTGTAAAGCTTTCCACAGGTCATCCAGCATCCTACATTGCTTTCTCTGAAACGAGATAGCATCTGTAGAGGGTAATTTCCTCTGCTGGATCCAGGACATGAAATTCCAAGGTCGGGCATTGGTAGTGGCAATTTCTTTGATCTGATCATCAAAGAATATGTGTTTAGAGGATTTGACAACCCTCTGGAACTTGCCCCAGGATTCCTGAGATGGACTCCCATGGTAATAATCAAGGGCGTCCGAGCACCCCTGATTCCACCATGGTTTAGATTTGCGAGTGATCTGGGATTTCTTCGAGCAAGAATTCCATGCCTCACGAATATGATTCCCAAACTGCTCCACTGCGAGTGTGAGCAGTTCAGGAGACGCTATGTCTTGACCACCGAATGCAGCCAATCCATCAGATAGATGTTTGAGGAACTCAGCCTCTTGTTCGCCCCCCTTAGGGAGGGTCCTGATTTCGACCAGGGGGGATCGCCCTAGATCTAGAACAACCGATACCAGCACGTGGTCCGATGGTCCTTTGAGTTCGACCTTGCGTCTCGACTTGGTCAAGAGCACTTTGTCAGATGTCACGAATACAAGGTCTAGAACAGATGATCTAGGCCCTTGAGTCTGCGGAATAAATGTAGGCCCGGGGTTTTCACACTCCAAGCGCCCAAGTCTGAGGGTAGCTGCTAACAGGAGCAGCTCCTCAGCCTGTCCTCCAGGGCTACCCTGGTACCCAGGGTCCCAGTCGGATGAGTGACAATTGAAATCTCCCCCCATATAGGAGAGTTCCGGGATGCGATCCGACACAGCCATCAGTTTCCTAATAGCCGTGCCGTTATCGTCGGAGTATACATTTAAGAGATGAGACGTACCTGACTTAGACATAAGAGATAAAATAAGAATATCCCGGTCATTGACGACATCAAACCAAGTAGACAGACGCAACGTGGCAATATGTTTCAACATGTATGCCATGACACGGGGTCTTTCCCCTTCCTCTGTCCGGTGTCTAACTATGACAGTCCAATTGGGGTGATTAGGCATACCTACAACTGTTTCTCCCAAAGGATTCTTCGCTGAAGGTGCATGTCTAATGAGCCTCCACGGGGGCTCTTGTATGAAGAGAACATTGTAATCAGATTTACAAAGCTCAAGAAAAACATCCAAGTACATGTAGTGTTTTGCAACGTTAAAGCTAATCACCCTGATCCTGTCGTCCAGCATTAAGCTATGGGCAGGGAGTGAGTGGAATGCCTTATAGTAGAACAATGGCTATGTACCTTGGCATATTTAGCTTCAATCCATGTACGATCGAAGCGATGGCGCCAGAATGTGCATTCTTTCAAGAGCGCAGAATGTTTGCCCCGGCAGTTAGGGCAGATGGACTGGTGAGGACATTCCTTGCCAGCCTCAGTGGGAGGAACCGGAGGGTCAGCCTTTGGTTTTCCTCTACAGCAAGCAGACACCACACAATGTTCATCGTTGGTGTGTGGATCTGAGCAGCGAGGGCACCTAAACTGCGGAGCCTTGCATGCATTAATCGAGTGACTCTATCTACAACAGTGAGTGCACATGGGGGCACCTGGGTTGGCCGTGGTCGGCCTGATATAACAGACATGTCCAAACATGTGGATTTGTCTGTCAATGACTCTCTTCGCTCTGGTACCCATCTGGGAGTCCCAAAGATTGAAGTAGACAGTGGCAGATGTACTCTTCGCAGAGTTATGAACTATCCGTAGCATGCCTGTAAGGACTAAAAGATCCTCATGGAGAGGAGAGTGCCTAAACTGGTCGCGCACCTCCTCCGCAGTGATAACGCTCTTGGGGTCTCCAAGTTGCTTCAGATATGGGATGTCTACCACCTGAAGGTATGACGTAGATGATGGGGGGCCTACCCAGAACAAGTCGTTACCTCGTCTGTCCTGGGGGAGCAATTCCCAAATACAATCACGAATGATCTCCACCTCTGCTGTGGTAGCCACCGCCAAAGTTGAGAGGGACCAGCCGTCATAGGCTAGCTGGGTGGAGACAACTTTTAGACATCTGCCCCCATTCCTGAGGGCTGCACTAACAGTTGCAGAGACTACAGCAAGGTTCATGGGGGGAACCCCACGCTCCTTGTCAAAACTGACGAGGACCTGTCAATGACTCAGTCCAGACGTAGTGAAACTCAGATAAGACCAGGCCTTAGACTTGCCCTTACCTTGTCTGGCAATAACACGACCCCCATCTCAAGATGCCTCTTGTGTTCGTGGGGGCCCTATTTGGTTGTCCTGCCTCCACAATATGGCTAGCAGGAAGGGAGGGGGCAGCCCTTGCCATGGCAATGACTGCTTCAGGTACTGCAGCGCCTTTCCTAGCAGCAGATGCATACGTAGGAATGACCCTAGCAGGATGTCGGCTAGGCCTAGTGGACCTGTCAACATTAGGAGGGGGTCCCCTCCCAAGAACAGGCTTGCCCTTGCCTTTCAACAAGGATGAACCAGACAAAGTAGCAGGGGGGTCTACACTCATAGATTCACCCCCACCTGCAGAAATGCCTCCAGGTGGAACATCACCACCCAAAGTCAATGTGCCAGGATCCCTGGCAATAGATTGTTGGGGGAGTCGAATAGTGTCCTCCTCCACTGTGGAACCATCATCTAAAAGACATTCTTTTTTTTTTTTTTAAATCTGCCATTTTTATCCCGGTGCCCGATCGCAGTCCAGCCCTGGCACTCTACCTACATACAAACAAAGAGCTAAGTATGCTAGTATTATGCCAGAAAAACCCCTAGCTCCAACTAATCCCCACATATAAAGGTTCCCTGTCCATGACCAGAGAACAGATAGCCCCGTCCACACCAAAGTGTCCAGGAAGAAAGATGTCCACCCCAGGGCCCGGCGCACCCTAGTGCCACACCCTTTTACTGACACACGGCCTATGCCTGGCTGTACACCCCGCACCACCCTGAAGGGTCTGACGGGCACCTATGCCGGGCCCCAAGGTATTCATCCGACACCAGCTCGAAAAGCTGGGTTACTGAAGGAGAATGCCCTAGGGTTCTTCTTCAAGAACTGAGCAAGACCAATGACATAGTCGATGTTCTTGGAATGTTTTACATCTGGGCAATGATGTAGAATGTGAGTCCAAGTCTGAATGACTGCAGATTGAGAGTTTTCTGCCAACCAGCATGTACAGAGACGTGAAGTGTTTGGAATGTTGAACCTCTGGTAGTACTCGCCTACTGGAGCATGGTTAGTGATGCATCTGACAGCCCTTGCAGTAAGAGTGACAGAATCACCAAGTTTCGACAACCACATACCTCCTTTGATGTACGATGGCTGCAGTGGTTTGCCTTGGAGGCCCTTCATCTCTATAAATTGAGATCCTCGGTAAGAAGTGTGTTGGAAGCATGAAATCCACACGTCCTGGCACGATGATGTCACCTGTTTGTGCAGGTAATCTAATGAAGTAACAGTTGTTGGGCTGACTCTAACAGAAGGCAGGTCTCTAACAAACTGATGTGCTTCAAAGTGAATGCCCCACTCTGCCTTAGAGGGGACTTCAACAAAGAAATAGAATGATCCACGGACTCAGACAACCAAGCCATGAGATGTTTGCACACTACCAGGGAGTCAGCCTGGCCTGAGTGTATGGATGGATCTACTGACCTCTTCACCACAGCGATAGAATTGGTGAATATAACAATTTGATTGCAGTTGAAATTCCTTGTAATGAGGTACTCCACCACAAATCTAATGGATGTAAGCTCCGCATCTGGAGCAGTGACTCTCCCAGATGCAAACCTAGCACGATGTCTAAGTTTGCCCCCAGTGTATATGCCATACCTGGACACAGCCTGGTGTCTGGAAGTGGGGGAAACTGTGGCGTCTGTAGCTACAGATACCGTATGTGGGTCCTCACAACACTCTAGATAGAGCTCGTCAAGGTGGGCTACTCTGTCATCGTCTTCAGAGGCTTCCTCATCAGGTTTCCTTCAGGGACGTTTGTCAAAGATGATTTGGTCCAAGAAGAGATCTTGGACCTGTTCTCCAGGTCTGGCCAAGTCACTCAAGTAATTGAATGGCTCTGTATTTTCCAACACGGTTTTTACCGTGTCAGCAATAGGCCTATTTACTTTTCTGCCAGTGTTAACTGGTAGATTCGCAAATGATAGAGGGTGCAGAAGTGCTGTCTTAGACATATTCCATGGAAGAAGCAACTGAGTAGAATGAGTACTCATTAGCATGTGTACTCGAAGGTTGGCTCTAGCAGCCATCTTCTTGAGATGTAGATTGATGGGTATGAGGCCTGCCAAGGCCTCAACACCCCCTGTAGGAGAGGTGCGGAACACACCTGTAATCTATAGGGCAGCTTTATGCTGTATCAAGTTTAGGGTCTTAAGTGTACCTTTATTCTTAGACCCTTGGAAGAACCATAACCAGTATCCGTATGTGGCAATGGGAACCATGCAAGACTGGTACAGGAGATGTTTTTGAAGGGCAGTGATGCCCCTCGATGAGTTACCTAGCATCCTCATAGCCATTACAGTCGTGAGGGACTTGGTAGCGTGCTCCTTGAAAAGAAGTCTACAATCAAAGAAAAAACCCAGATACCTCCAAATTAATTTGGGGGTAAGTGGCATGTCCCCTGTGAAAGAGGCAAACTTGAGGTCCAGCGATAAGAGGTACCCATCGTTTGATCTTGTGAAGTGGAAGGCTTCCGTCTTCCCATGTTCTAGAATTAACTCCGCCATCTCGAATAGGGCATGGAGAAATCCATACGACCTAACGAGTGTGTGGCAGTTATCGTCGAGCAATTTGGACTGTGACGCTACAGTACCATCATCCACGTATGACAGGAGAGTGGTTTTCAGGCCAACCCCCCTTGCTGTGTGTTCGTATGCCTTTATAATGGGCACAACGTATAGCGCAGACAGAACTGGGGACAGGGCAGAGCCCTGCCAACCCCCACTTCTGCCTTGAATAATCCTGACTCAAATGGACCCCACTTGTATGCAGTGCTCCTTCCAACCAAGTATGACGAGAAGAATTTCCTGAGGGCCTCAGGAAATCCCTGAAATTCCATGAATTTAAGCAAAGCGCCATGGTTAAGTGAAGGGAAGAATTGTGCAATGTCGAATGCCACCACACTTGTTTTCAACCCCTTGGCCCACCCCGCTCTAACAAGGTGGGTAAGAAAAGCCCCCGCATCTTCAGTAGACCGTTGCCGGACTCCTCCGAATTGGTTAGGGTGGACTAGGTCATACTTGACCATGTCAAACTGAAGATGATTCGAAATCATCTTCTCAATAAGTTTCCCCAAGGTGTTGAGGAGCACAATTGGCCTGAACGACTTAGGCATGTCATAAGAGCCCTTACCCAGTTTGGGAATAATCACCATGACTGACTCCTTGAAATGGGACGGCCAATGTCCTGTATTGATGCAAGCATCGGCCACCCGAAGAATGCCATCCTCACACTCTTTGCGAGACATGACATGCTTGAGGAACGACCACGTGATGTGGTTGGGCCCCAGCACCAAATGGTTCGAACACGCATTAAGCGCACTGAATTTAACCCAAGTCCTCTCAGGAGAGGGCTCTAGGTCATCAAGGAAAGAGAGGTCAACTTCCCTCTCTGCCGCAGCATTGTATGTCCCATGAAGAGCACTCCACAAGTCATCAAGCGTTCTACATTGCTGTCCCTGAAATGAGATAGCATCTGTAGGGGGTAATTTCCGCTGCTGGATCCAGGACATCAAGTCCCAGGGTCTAGCGTTGGTGGTAGCAATTTCCTTGATCCGATCATCAAAGAATATGCATTTAGAGGATTTGACAACCCTCCAGAACTCGCCCCAGGATTCCCAGGACAGACTCCCATGGTAGACGTCAAGGGCCTCAGTGCACCCCTGATTCTACCACGGTTTGGACTTACACATTATTTGGGATCTTTTCGAACAAGTCTCCCATGCTTCGCGCATATGATTCCTGAACAGTCCCACTACGAGGGTGAGCAATTCAGGGGAGGATATGTCCTGGTTCACAAATGTAGCCAGTCTATCAGATAGATGCTCAAGGAACTCAGCCTCTTGTTTGCCCCCCCTTAGGGAGGGTCCTGATTTCAACCAAAGGGGATTGCCCTAGGTCTAGAACAATCGAGACCGGCACATGGTCTGATGGTCCCTTGAGATCGACTTTGCGTCTCGACTTAATCGAGAGCACTTTGTCAGATGTTATGAAGACAAGATGGGGTCACTTGATTAATGCATGCAGGGCCCCTCAGTTTAGGTGCCCTCGATGCTCAGGTCCGCATACCAACAATGAACACCGTTCGGTGTCTGCATGCTGTCGAGGAAAACCCAAGGCCGACCCTCTGGTTCCTCCCACTGAAGCTGGCAAGGAATGTCCCCACCAGCCCATCTGCCCTAATTGTTGGGGCAAGCACTCTGCGCTTTCTAAAGAATGTACATTCTGGCACCACTGCTTCGAACGAACCTGGATCAATGCTAAATATGCCGAGGTACGTAGTATCCATTCTACTATAAGGTGTTCCACTCACCCCATGCCTATAGCTTAATGCTGGACGACCGGATTAGGGTGATTAGCTTCAACATTGGAAAACAATACATGTACTTGGACGTATTTCTCGAACTTTGTAAAATTGATTACGATGTTGTGTTTTTACAAGAGCCCCCATGGAGGCTTATTAGACGTGCACCCTCAGCTAAAGATCCCTTGGGAGAAATGGTTGTAGGTATGCCTAATCACCCCGACTGGACTGTCATGGTTAGACACTGAACAGATGATGGGGAAAGACCACGTGTCACAGCATACATGTCTAAACGTATGGCCACATTATGCCCATCTACTCGGTTCAACGTTATTGACAACTGGGATATTCTTATTCTCTCTCTCATGTCAAAATCAGGTATGTCACATCTGCTTAACGTATACTCTGATGATAATGGCATGGCTATCAGGAAACTGACTGCCATCTCGGATCGCATCCCGGAACTCTCCTATATGGGGGGAGATTTCAATTGTCACTCGTCTGAATGGGACCCCAGGTATCAGGGAAGCCCCAGAGGATGGGTCGAGGAGCTGCTTTTATTGGCAGCTACCCTGGGACTTGGACACCTGGAGTTCGTTAACCCCAGGCCCACATTTATTCCACGGACTCAAGGGTCTAGATTGTCAGTTCTAGACCTGGTTTTTGTGACATCTGACGAAGTGTTCTCGATTAAGTCGAGACGTGAGGTCGATCTCAAAGGACTGTTAGACCATGTGCTGGTCTCGATGGTTCTAGACCTAGGGCGTTCCCCTTTGGTCGAAATTAGAACCCTCCCCAAGGAGGGTGAACAAGAGGTGGAGTTCCTCGAACATCTTTCTGATGGATTGGCCATGTTTGCTGGTCAAGACATATCGTCTCCTGAGTTGCTCTCACTTGCGGTGGAGCTCTTTGGGAATCATATCCGTGCGGCATGGGAATCTTGCTCAAAGAGGTTCTGAATCACACAGAAATCCAAACTATAGTGGAACCAGGGGTGCACTGAGGCCCTTCAAAAACGTCTCCTGTATTGGTCCTGTGTGGTTCCCATTGCCACATACGGTTACCGGTTATGGTTTTTCCAAGGGTCCAGGAATAAAGGTACACTTAAGACCCTAAACTCGATGCAGCATAAAGCTGCCCTATGGATTACAGGTGTGTTTCGCACCTCTCCTACAGGGGGTGTGGAGGCCTTAGCAGGCCTCATGCCCATTGATTTACATCTCAAGAAGATGGCTGCCAGAGCCAACCTTCGAGTTCATACGCTGATGAGTACTCATCCTACTCGGTCACTTCTTCCATGGAATATGTCTAAAACAGCACTTCTGCACCCCCTATCATTTGTGAATCTTCTGGTTAACACTGGCAGAAAAGTAAATAGGCCTATCGCTGACATAGTTAAAACTGTGTTGGAAAATACAGAGCCATTCGATTACTCGAGTGACTTGGCCAGGCCTGGAGAATGGGTCCAAGATCCTTTCTTGGACCAAATCATCTTTGACGAACGTCCCTGGAGGAAACCTGAAGAGGAAGCCTCTGAAGACGATGACAGAGTAGCCCACCTTGACGAGCTCTATCTAGAGTGTCACGAGGATCCCTGCACAGTGTCTGTAGCTACAGATGCCACAGTTCCCCCCACTTCCAGACACCAAACTGTGTCTGGATACGGTATATACACTAGGGGCAAACTTAGATATCAGGCTAGGTTTGTGTCTGGGAGAGTCACCGCTCCAGATGCGGAGCTTACCTCCATTAGATTTGTGGTGGAGTACCTCATCATGAGGAACTTTGACTGCGATTGAATTGTCCTTTTCACTGACTCTATCGCTGCTGCGAAGAGGTTGGTTGAACCTTCTATACATTCAGGCCAGGCTGACTCCCTGGCAGTGTGCAAACATCTCATGGCTTGGCTGTCCGAGTCCGTGGAACATTCAATTCTCTTTGTTGAAGTCCCCTCTAAAGCAGAGTGGGGCATTCACCTTGAAGCACATCAGTTCAATAGAGACCTGCCTTCTGTTAAGGTTGGTCCAACAACAGTTACTTCGTTAGATTACCTGCATAAGCAGGCAACGTCATCGTGCCAGGACGTATGGATTTCACGCTTCCAGCACAGTTATTACCGAGGATCTCAATTTTTGGAGATGAAGGGCCTTCAAGGCAAACCACTGCAGCCGTCGTACATCAAAGGAGGTATGTGGTTGTCAAAACTTGGTGACTCTGTCGCTCTCACTGCAAGGGCTGTTGTCACGAAGTGCATACTATTTTCATTTACCTTCCTACAGTCTCTTTTCCTTTCACTATGATACACAACATCATTCTGTTTCATCTCTGGATCCTATCTTTTACTTCTATTCCACTGTGTTCTATCTCTTTCCACTATGTTCTATTAGTTTCCATACGATACAGGTCACGACATCATAGGTCACATGCCAAGTAGTATATATAGGCCAACTCGTCACCTAGTCCCCTATCTTGACCTCTTTGTTTTGGGACTAGATGCATATTTGTACTTTGTAGAATACTGGGTAGTATTGATCGCCTTTGTCTTGGGACTAGTTATTGACTGTCGAGCCTCTGCTCCATCTTTGTGTGTTCACTACTGGCGCTTCACCACAGCTGTCAGATGCATCTTTTTTTTTTTTTTTTTTTTTAATTCTGCCATTTTTATCCCAGTGCCCGATCGCAGTCCGGCCCTGGCATTCTACCTACATACAAACAATGTGCTAAGTACATGAGTATTATGCCAGAAAAGAAGACTCCCAACAACCACTTATAAAGGTCCACTGCCCTTAACTGGAGAACAGAGAGTTCAATCCACCAAACGGTGTCAAGGAGATAAGACGTCCACCCCGGGGCCCGGCGCACCCTAGTGCCATGTCCCTTTACCAACACGCGGCCTATGCCTGGCTGCACACCCCACACCACCCCGAAGGGTCTGATGGGCACCTATGCTGCGCCCCAAGGTTTTCATCCGACTCTAGCCCAAGGGACTGGATCGCTGAAGGAGAACACCCTAGGGTTCTTCTTCCAGAACTGAGCAAGTCCAATGACGTAGTCGATGTTCTTGGAGTGTTTTACATCAGGGCAATGATGTAAGATGTGAGTCCGGGTCTGAATGACTGCGGACTGAGAGTTTTCCACTGACCAGCATGTACAAAAACATGAAGTGTTTGGAATATTGAACCTCCGATAGTACTCGCCTACTGGAGCATGGTTAGTGATGCACCTGACAGCCCTTGCAGTAAGAGCGACAGAGTCACAAAGTTTAGACAACCACGTACCTCCTTTGATGTATGATGGCTGTAGGGGTTTGCCTTGAAGGCCTTTCATCTCAAGAAATTGAGATCCTCAGTAAGAAGTGTGCTGGAAGCGTGACACCCACGCATCCTGGCACGATGACGTTGCTTGCTTGCACAAGTAATCTAACAAAGTAACAGTCAATGGACCAACCCTAACCAAGGGTAGGTCTCTAACGAACTGATGCACTTCAAAGTGAATGCCCCACTCTGCTTTAGAGGGGACTTCAACAAAGAGAATAGATCTGACCATGGACTCAGACAACCAAGCCATGAGATGTTTATATACCACCAGGGAATCAGCCTGGCCTGAGTGTATGGATGGTTCCACCAACCTCTTTGGAGCAGTGATGGAGTCAGTGAAGAGAACAATTTGATCACAGTTGAGATTCCTCGTTTTTTTTTTTTTTTTTTTAATTCTGCCATTTTTATTCTAGTGCCCAATTGCAGTCTGGACCCGGTACTACTATCTACATACAAATGAGAGCTAAGTATGCTGATAGACTACCAGAATTCAACCTCCAAGTACTTGTAATAAAGGTCCCCCACCCGTAACTGGAAGACAGAGAGTCCAGATCACAACTAAGTGTTCCAGTGATTAGAAAAGTATCATCGGGGACTGGCACACCCTAGTGCCACACCCCTTTACCGACATGCAGCCTATGCCTGGCTGCCCACCCCACACCACCCCGAAGGGTCTGATGGGCACCTATGCCAGGCCCCAATGAACCTATCCAACTCCAGCCTGAGGGGCTGAATCTCTGAAGGTGAATGCCCTAGGGTTCTTCTTCAAAAACTGGGCAAGACCAATGACATAGTCGACATTCTTGGAATGTTTAACATCAGGGCAATGATGTAAAACATGAGTCCATGTCTGAACGACAGCAGATCGAGAACTTTCCGCTGACCAACATGTACAGAGATGCGTGGCATTTGGACTATTAAACCTCTGGTAGTACTCGCCTACCGGAGCATGATTCATGATGCACCTGACAGCCCTTGCAGTAAAGGCGACTGAGTCACCAAGTTTAGGCAGCCATATACCTCCTTTGATGTACGACGGCTGCAGTGGTTTGCCTTGAAGGCCCTTCATCTCGAAAAACTGAGATCCTCAGTATGAAGTGTGTTGGAATCGTGAAATCCACGCATCCTGACACGACGATGTTGCTTGTTTTCTAAGAAAATCAAGTGAAGTAATCATTGTGGGACCAACCCTGACTGAGGGCAGGTCCCTAACAAACTGATGAGCTTCAAAGTGGATGCTCCACTCCGCCTTGGAGGGGACTTCCACAAAGAGAATAGAATGTTTGATGGACCCCAATAACCAGGCCATCAAATTTCTACAAACCGCCAAGGAATCCCCTTGGCCTGAATGTAAAGAAGGATCCACAGATCTTTTTGCAGCAGCAATTGAGTCCATGAATAAAACGATGTGATCGCAGTCAAAGTTCCTCGTGACAAGGTACTCTACTGCAAATCGTATGGCGGTAAGCTCTGCATCCGGAGCAGTGACTTTACCCGAAGCAAACCTAGCTTGATGTATAAGCTTGCCCCAAATGTAGACCCCATATCCAGACACCGCTTGGTGTCTTGATGTGGGGGGAATGGTGGCATCGGTGGCAACTGACACCGTGCGTTGATCCTCACAACACTCTAAATAGAGGTCGTCAAGGTGAGATACTCTGTCATCGTCCTCAGAGGCCTCCTCTTCAGGCTTCCTCCGAGGGCGTTTGTCAAAGATAATTTGGTCCAAGAAGAGATCTCGGACCCGTTCTCCAGGTCTGGCCAAATCATCCAAATAATCAAATGATTCTGTGGTATCTAATGCAGTTTTAGCTGCATCAGCGATAGGACCAATTACCTTCCTACCCATAGAAACAGGTAGGTTGGCAAATGACAGAGGATGTGAGATAGCTGTCTTCGACAGGTTTCTAGGGAGCAAAGAGCGAGTGGGGTGAGTACTCGTCAGAGTGTGTACCCGAAGATTGGCCCTTGCAGCCATCTTCTTGAGGTGTAGGTCAATGGGCATGAGGCCTGCAAGGGCCTCAACGCCCCCCATAGGAGAAGTGTGAAATGCACCCATGACCCACAGGGCAGCTTTGCGCTGCATCAAATTGAGGATTCTAAGAGTACCTTTGTTTTTAGAACCCTGGAAGTACCATAACCGATAACCATACGTGGCAATAGGTACCATGCAGGATTAGTAAAGGAGTCTTTTCTGGAGGGCAGTGATGCCCCTCGAAGAGTTACCAAGCATCCTCATAGCCATCACGGTAGTGAGGGACTTGGTAGCATAGAATTTGATGTGTTCTCTGAACAAGAGCTTACGGTCAAAGAAAAATCCCAGGTACCTCCAAATAAGTTTGGGAGTAAGTGGAGTGTCCCCAGTAAATGAGGCAAACTTGAGATCCAACGATGGAAGATACCCATCATTGGATCTAGTGAAATGGAAGGCTTCTATGTTCCAGAACCAATCCTGCCATGTCAAAGAGCACATGGAGGAACCCATATGACCTCACAAGAGTGTGACAATTGTTGTCTAATGACTTAGACTGTGCAGCTACAGTACCATCGTCAACGTAAGACAGAAGGGTGGTGTTCAGGCCAACTCCCCTCGCCGTTTGTTCGTACGCCTTCATAATTGGCACAACCTACAAGGCCGACAGAACTGAGGAGAGGGCAGAACCCTGTCTGACCCCCACTTCTGCTTTGAATAAGCCTGATTTGAATGGGCCCCACTTATAAGTGGTGCTCCTCCCAGCCAGGTATGATGAAAAGAATTTTCTAAGACACCTAGGGAATCCTTGAAATTCCATGAATCTCAATAATGCTTCATGGTTTAGAGACGGGAAAAACTGCACAATGTCAAATGCCACCATGCTAGTTTTCAACCCCTTTGCCCACCCTGCTCATACAAGGTGGGTAAGATAAGCCCCCGCATCTTCAGTAGATCGTTGCCGAACACCTCCAAATTGGTTAGGGTGGACTAAGTCATACTTGACCATGTCAAATTGAAGACAATTGGATATCATCTTCTCGATAAGCTTCCCCAAAGTATTGAGGAGAACAATTGGCCTAAACGACTTAGGCATATCATAGGAAGTCTTCCCCAGTTTGGGAATAATAACCATGACGGATTCCTTAAAATGAGAAGGCCAGTGCCTGGTACTAATACAGGCATCTGCGATTCGAAGAATACCATCCTCGCATTCCTTGCAAGACATGACATGTTTGAGAAACAACCACGTTACATGGTCGGGCCCAGGCGCCGAGTGGTTCAAACACGAACTAAGCGCATCCCTCAACTCAAGTGCACTGAATCTAACCCAATCTCTCTCAACAGAGGGATCTAGGTCATCTAAGAATGAGAGGTCTACTTCCCTCTCGGCTGCAGCATTATAAGTCCCATGGAGAGCACTCCACAAGTCATCCAACGTTCTACATTGTTCACCCTTGAAGGAGATCGCATCTGTAGGGGGTAATTTCCGCTGCTGAATCCAAGACATAAGGTTCCAGGGTCTAGCATTGGTAGTAGCAATTTCCTTGATCCTATCATCAAAGAATGTCCTCTTGGAAGATTTAACAACCTTCCTGAACTCACCCCAGGACTCCCAGGATGGGTGCTCATGGTATCCCTCTAGGGCGTCTGTGCACCCCTGGTTCCACCATGGCTTCGATTTCTACATAATGTGGGATCTCTTAGAGCAAGAATCCCAAGCATCACACATATAATTTCCAAATGTCTCCACCACAGATGATAGAGACTCTGGAGTGTCCATTAGTTGGTCTGCTAAAACTGCCAGTCCATCTGATAGGTGTTCGAGGAACTGAGCCTCTTGTTCCCCTCCCTTGGAAAGGGTTCAGATTTCAACCAGGGGAGATCTCCCCAGGTCTAGAACTACCGAGACTGGGATATAGTCTGATAGTCCCTTGAGGTCTACTTCGCATCTCGACCGAGTCAAGAGCACTTCATCAGATGTAATGAACACGAGGTCTAAGACTGAAGATCTAGGCCCCCGCACCCATGGGATGAATGTCGGACCAGGATTCTCAACATCTGACAGTCCAAGTCCGAATGTAGCCACCAACGAGAGCAGCTCCTCGACTCTTCCTCTGGGGGGCCCATCATACGACGGGTCCCAAGCGGAAGAGTGGCAATTGAAGTCTCCCCCCATATAGATGAGCTCTGGAATACGATCTGACACTGCAGCAAGTTTCCTAATTGCAGTACCATTTTCGTCCGAGTACACATTAAGCAGGTTTGAGGTACCTGACTTAGATGTGACAGAAAGAATTAAAATATCCTGGTCATCAATAACGTCAAACCAAGTAGAAGGTCGTAACGTAGCAATACATTTGGACACGTATGCTGCGACATGGGGTCTTTCCCCATCATCTGTCTGGTGTCTAACCGCAACATTCCAATCAGGGTGGTTAGGCATTCCCACTACCAATTCCCCCAGGGGATCCTTAGCAGATGGTGTATGTCTTATGAGCCTCCATGGGGGCTCTTGAATAAACAAGACATCAAACGTAAATTTAAGAGTCTCGAGTACAATGTCCAAATAAAAGTAATTCTTTGCCACATTAACACTAATCACCTGCAGTCTGTCGTCCAGCATTAAGCTATGGGCAGGGGGTGAGTGGAACGCCTTGCAGTAGAGCAAATACTACGTACCTTGGCATATTTAGCATTGATCCAAGTACAGTCAAAACGATGTCACCAAAACTGGCACTCCCGACTGTAAGCAGAATGCTTACCCCTACAGTTAGGACAGATAGGCTGATGCGGGCAAGGTTTGCCTGCTTCAGTGGGTGGGATCAGAGGATTAGCCTTTGGTTTCCCTCTGCAACATCCAGCAACAAGACGATGTTTGTCATTGGAGTGCGGGCCAGAGCATTGAGGACACCTGTAAAGAGGGGCCCTGCATGCATTAATAGAGTGGCCCCATCAACTGTAACGTGTGCACATGGGGACCCCCAGACTTGCCATAGTCGACCTGATGAAACAGACCCTTCCAAAGATATGGATTTGCCTGTTGATGAGACGTTTGGCATGGGATCCCATCTGAGAGTCCCAAATGTTGAAGTAGACTGTAGCTGTAGTACTCTTGGCAGAGTTACGCACGATACAAGGGGGTCCGGTTAATACCAGAAGATCATCTTGGAGGGGGGAGTGCCTAAACTGCTCTCAAACCTCCTCTGCAGTGATGACACTGGTGGAATCACCAGGCTGTTTAAAGTACTGAACGTCAAGGATCCTAAGATATGATGTTGATGCAGAGGCACCCACCCAGAACAAATCGTTACCTCTTCTGTCCTGGGGGAGAATTTCCCAGATATGATCATGAATGATATCAATCTCTGCAGTGGTAGCTATGGCAGATGTAGAGAGGGACCAACCATCATAGGCTGGGCTGGTGGACTGGACTCTGAGACGTTTGCCCCCATCACGAAGAGCAGCGCTCACCATTGCTGAGACCATAGCAAGGTTCATGGATGGAACACCATGCTCCTTGTCAAAACTGATGAGGACCTGCTTGCGGCTAGGCCCTGAGGAGGTGAACTTCAGTGAGGATCTGGCTTTTGTCTTGCCCTTACCCTGTCCTGAGATAACCCTAGCTGCCTTGGCAATTCGGTCAGCAGGGAGAGTAGGAGCAGCTCTTGCCATGGCAATGACTGCTTCTGGAACAACAGCGCCTTTCCTAGCAGCTGAAGCATATGTAGGAATGACTCTGGTAGCTGGTCGTCGGGGCCTAGTTGCCCTATTGACACTTGGGGGGGGTCCCCTTCCCAAAACAGCCCCTCTACTGCCTCTTGATGTTGTGGGTCCTGAGGGTGCACTGGGGAGGTCTACATTCAT
>MU127911.1:78835-103561 GCA_014904975.1 Marasmius fiardii PR-910 | reverse complement strand
CATAAAAGAGTACATAAGTACGTTCGTGTGTATATACGATCGTACATGCATATATACGTATGTTTATATGATCGCCAAGAAAACGATCATATGATCTTATTCATTTCAACATAATGAACACCATACTTGTACTTCCGGATAGTTGACTTGTTGAAGCACTGATAATGGTGAAGCCGATAATCTGTATTTCTGCCCTCTCGTTCATTGCACTCACAGAGAGAATCGGCAACCTTTGCAAGACTCTTTGGGTCAATGGGGGGGCGAACTACAATCTTGCAACTTGAGCTCTTGCAAGCCAAATAGCCCAAGCATCGCTTATTGGTTTTTTTCCCCAACATATAATCCCCCAACATATAATCCTCCGCTTCGTATGACGCACCCTTTCATTGCCCACCTGACTTGTTTTTGTGGCCCAATGAACTTTGAGTTCTTCCCCCTGATGGAACTGATCTCAAGTGAGCAGAACATCCCAGTTCCCTTGTGGAAATCGGTCCCATGTTGAACCACTAGCACATGTAATTCACACAGTTCTCCTGACATCCATACCGGACTCCTCTGTTCCCCCAATCCCATTGTCAAGACTCTGATGGTCACTGGAATCAGTAAGGTCATTAAAATGCCCTTTTTTGTAGTCATAAGCTTCAAAATTTCAGGCCAAGATAAACAATTTACCTGAGCCACTTTCATCCTTCAGCTGTGTGATTTCCATCCTCTCACTTTTCAGTTTTCCATCAACTCGAGGTTTCTTTCAACGGGAATGTTGGCGCTCAGGAGTCAATGAACATCTGTGTCATTTTTTAGATGTTCTGGTGTCTGTAAAAATGTCAAATACAATCTACAAGGTCAATGAAACTTAACTGAGCTCACCAAGTGTTCCACTAGGATCTGAGTCTGGTTTGATACCTGTGACTAGGTTCAGCTCTATGGGTACCAAGGTGAGTATTAACACATACATTGTTTCTTCCTTTGTTGAGGTTCATCAATTAAATTGCCCTCAGACTCGCTACCAGACAAAGCTCGCTTGCGTACTGTTGTTCAAATCTAAGATTTGCACTGCATCAAAGGTAGAATGAATCACATACTCTTCTTTGATCCCTTCTTGAACTCACTTGGGTAGGAATCACCAGTATTACTGTGTTTTGGATGCCCATTATTCTTGTCTTGGCCTAAAAATGAATTTAGAGTTTTTTAGAGCTCTGTAGGAAATAGCCCACTGACAATGGTCACTTACGTCGTCTCCAAGGTTGGCCCTCAGGGTCAAAAAACCGCAGTGAAGAAGGTGCCACTCGACGAGATTGTCTCGGGGTACTGTCTGGATCATCACCCCAGAAGAGAACATCTATAGCCTTTTTCTAGATTCAAAATAAACCCAGTTCAACTTCCACTTACATTGAGATTGTGACTTACAATATGTTGAAACATTCCTGAATGTGAACACTCTGTTTACACAATGATAGTAGTGATGGGGGTATCTCAGGGAAAGCAGACTTCATCTTTATATCCAATGTGAGGCCTAGTGCACTTTTGTCGATAAATTCAGGGCTGTATTTGAATCAAACTGTGGAGATGGGTGGAGCCAAACAAATTACCAGGAGTCAGTGGTGCACAAGGTCCTGTTTGCTTTATGGCCCAAGTACAGTGCATAAAAACAGAGGATCCTAGAAGGTACCTGTAAGTAAGATGGCCCATTGAGGACAAAATTGTGGCAATGATAAGTGGAAGAGATGTGTATTAGTTTAGACTTTAGCATGGCAGTGCAACAATCATGCGGTGATCTCAAGCCTACTACTCCACCTGTATTGGGTTGACTCAATACAGACTCAGGTGTACTGACAGTGTACTCAAAATGGACACAACCAGTACATACTCTGTTGATCTGTACTCTGAGTACATGTACTCAAAAATCTGTACTCTAAAATATGTATGCCCGGGAATTTTGGGAAAAGGTGTGGTGAAGCACCGGTAGTGAATACACGAAGACTGGAGCTGAGGCTCGACAGTCAATAGCTAGTCCCAAGACAAAGACAATCGATATAAGCCCAGTATTCTACAGAGTACAAATACGCACCTAGTCCCAAGACAAAGAGGTCAAGATGGGGGACTAGGTGATGAGTCGTCCTATATATACTACTTGGCATGTGACCTATGATGTCGTGACCTGGTATCATGCGGAAACTGATAGAATGTAGTGGAAACCAATGGAACATAGTGGAATAAAGATAAAAGGTAAGGTCAAAAGATGAAACAAGAATGATGTATTGTAGTGAAAAGGAAAAGAGACTGTAAGGAGGTAAAAGTAAAATAGTACGCACTTCATGACAAAAGGTGAATGCCCATCTTTTCTTTATGAGCCAGGTTGTCTTGACTTGACTCAAGTCCAGGCTTCAGACATGGAATATCAATACCTGTACCTGCTTCAATTGACATGCTGTGAGCTTGGGGAATGCAATAGTGAAAAAAGAACTGGGGAGGGAGATAACCAAGCCATAGAAAATACCTGCTAGCCAAATAATACAAGTAACTCAGTGTTCAAGGAAAATTTCTTGTGCTGCAATGTTCTTTGAAAATGGCCTCTTATCCTCAGATGGGGAGATAGAATTTGTTCCTGCCTGCATTAACTTTATCTCTTTATCTTTATAACACAAAACATCCTCAATACATTTCAAATGTTTCAGTTAGCCTTGAAAAGGTTAGAAAACCTCTATTTGTGAACACTGAAGGACTTCATTGTAACCTGAGAGGTAGGGGAGGGGTGGGAATTGGCGTCACTAGAGACGTCGCTACAGGAATCAAAACATATCATTCTCCATTGTCTTTGTCACACTAATGTCACCCCAAATGTGGTTGGATCCCATAGGTGTATAATGCAGGTGACAACGTGTACATGAGATCAAAACCGTCCCCCAGTGATATCAGTCAGTATCCCCATCACTGGGTGCGAGACAGGATAACTCAATGTGAGTTATTCTAATTATTATGCTAACTTTATTTTGGAAAATATACTGTACCACACGTGAGCTATGCTGATGTTATGATAAAGATTATGCTGGTGATATGTTAATGTTATGCTAAATTTAGAAATAACATTAGCATAGCTTTTATCATAACACCAGCATAGCATCAGCAAATCTCACGTGCAGTATGGTAGATTTTCCAAAATAAGGTTAGCATAACAATTAGCATAACTCGCATTGAGTTATTCTGTCCTGCACCCAGTGCATCTTGAAAACTTGATGGCTTTTGCTTACTCAAAAATATCAGGTCTATCCCATCACATGATTCAGCTTTGACATTGGGCATCAAAGACAAAGCAC
Source organism: Marasmius fiardii PR-910 (assembly GCA_014904975.1). Taxonomy (NCBI): domain Eukaryota; kingdom Fungi; phylum Basidiomycota; class Agaricomycetes; order Agaricales; family Marasmiaceae; genus Marasmius; species Marasmius fiardii. The sequence goes on along the minus strand of MU127911.1, from coordinate 100,247 downwards.
GGTAATGCTTAGATATTTACGCCCGCAGCCCATATGGGAAGAGCGCTGGGGCCCTCGAACACCACGGTCCACCGAGGTTGCCAACAGGTCTTGTTCAGTTTTTTCCTTGGCTATACAGTTGGCACTCAAAGAAAACGACATCCCTCTCACCCCACATAGGTAGCTTTTAACTATCCACGAGGAGATATCGATGGTATTCAAACTTTCAATAGAACCTCCATCCCTCGACTCAAGCCCCAGGTATCTGGACATTTTTCGCTGGTTCTGAAACTCCGTAATCGCTACTTTTCTCAATGATTGTTAATAGTGGACACTCTGCAATTAATGTCGGTTGACAACCGACACATTGATTTTGTAAACGACAATTCAAGATTTCCCAACCGACATGACCGGTTGGGTGCTGCCAAAGGTACGTGGCTCGGTAGGTATCTAAAATTTACAGCGCCTTGACGTCGTTAATCAACTCATTACTAAAAGAGGAGTCTCACTTTTCAAGGCGGGTATATAATATTAACCTCGTGAGTGCCTTTCGCTAACCTCACTTTGAGCTCTCATCAGCATGTCTTTCAAACTCGACCTCAACACCCCATCGTACAAGGGCACCGTTTCTGTCAACACTGGGCTCTTCATCGACGGGAAATGGGTTGATCCTGTCGAAGGAGGTACTATCGAGTACGTTTGACTGCACCTTGCCCTTTCATAATCCTCACTAATCTCTGTGATCCTAGTGTTGTTAATCCTAGTCAGTAGAATCATCGAAAGCCGCCTCAACCTTTCACCATCTAACATTGCTTGCAGCCAACGGAAAGAAAATTGTCAGCGTATCCGCCGGCACGGCCAAAGACGTGGATATTGCAGTCGAAGCGGCGAGGAAAGCTTTCAAAGAATCGTGGGGCCTGAAGGTGCCCGGCGTAGAGCGCGGAAAGATGCTCAGTAAGCTCGCGGATCTTATTGAAGCAAACAGCGACGAGCTGGCGGCTCTCGAGTCTCTCAATGTCGGTCAGTCGGCCTGGTCCTTCTTTGGATCGTTCACTACTTATCCCTATGCAGGAAAACCGTTCCTCACGTCCAAGAACATGGATGTTGCTTTATCCATCATCGCGTTGAAGCACTATGCAAGCCAAGCCGATAAGATCAAAGGCGAAACGATTGAGGTGCGAGTGAGGGCGCATAAAGTCCCTTTCATGTTCTAAACATTTAGTGCAGTCATCAGAACAAAAATTCACCTACACAAGGCGGGAGCCTTATGGCGTAGTGGTGCGTGGCTGGTAAATTCATTCTCGATTCAAGTGTGTGTTGATCACCTCGGTTCCCAAGGGAGGAATTACCCCATGGAATGGCCCCTTGGTTAGTTCCTTTCTTTCGGGAACCGCGCCATGATATTGAATTACGTCTAGCTCATGCTCATCAATAAAATTGGACCCGCTATCGCAGCAGGAAACGTTGTTGTCCTAAAGGTGTAACTTTCAGTCACATTCAAGGGTCAATAGCCGGAGCTAATGTCCTAGCTTAGCCCTCTGAATTTACGCCCTTGACGTCTTTGAAAGTGGCAGGCTTCGTCAACGAAGCTGGTTTCCCACCGGGTGTCATTAACATTGTCAATGGCTTGGGTGAGCGTTCATTCGTTTTGCAAGATCCTTCAGAAGGTTAATGTTTAAACAATAGGCTCGACTGTCGGCCACGCTCTCTCCTTCCACCCTCACATTACCAGGATTTCGTTCACCGGTAGTACCTTGACTGGTCGTAAAATTCAAGAGGCTTCAGCCAAATCGAACCTCAAAGTCGTAACGCTCGAACTTGGTGGCAAGGTATATTCTCAACATTCTTGTTTTGACAGACCGTATGTTTACTCCTAGTAGTCCCCGAACATTATCTTCGACGACTGTGATATTGCTCAAACCGCGAAATGGTCTGCGAGGGGTGTCTAGTACGTCTATCTCCGCTCCCCAATGATTGTGAAGGCTCATAGGCATCGTATGAAATCTTAGCCTCAACATGGGCCAAGCATGCATCGCAGGCTCGCGTATCTTTGTCCAGGAAGGAATCTACGACAAGTTTCTCGCTGCATTTAAAGAAGAGACCAAGGCCTGGAGTCAAAATACTGGCGATCCTTTTGATTTAAACACCCAGCATGGACCACAAGTCTCTCAGATTCAGTTTGATCGTGTCATGGGATACATCGATTCTGCAAGGCAGGATGGAGCGACGATATTGACTGGAGGTTCGCGTCATGGGAATGAAGGTTACTTTATTGAGCCTACGATCATTACGGACACGCGACCAGATATGAAGGTAATCAAGGAAGAGATCTTTGGGCCTGTGGCGTCAATTATAAGATTCAAGACTGAACAAGGTAGACTAAAGCGCCGTGTTAAGTTTGAGGGGATTTTTGACGATCTTTGACAACAGAGGTGATTGAGATGGCGAACAATACGACATATGGATTGGCTTGTGGCTTGTTCACGCAAAACGGAGCAAGGGCGACTCGTGTGGCTCATGCACTGGAGGCTGGAACCGCGTGGGTGAACTGTTATACCATGATCGACGTAAATGCGCCGTTCGGTGGTTATAAGCAGTCGGGGATCGGTAGAGAGTTTGGTAGTGAGGGTATCAATGAGTGAGTGACTTGTGTTATTTTTCAGACGGTCTTTTGAGATCTGATTCTGGTGGTTTTGTCTTTCATAGGTACACGCAGATCAAGTCGGTTCATGTTAACCTCGGAATTCAGCTTTGAGTGGGGGTTGAGGGCAGGCTAGACAAATGTTCTTAATGTACCACTTGTAAGGAATCACGCCGAGTTCTGATTATAATGCATGAAAATTGCCCCCTCTCTCGAGCTTTACGGCCTTTCGCAGCCGAGATCTTCGCCAGATAAAACTCGTAAGAACCCCGGGAACCAATTACTACAATGTACCATGACCCTCACTGAATATCTAGAGGTGGCAGACGGCAGTTTTGGTTTTGATATGGGCTTCTTGACAAGGCACATGCTTAGGGCGCTTTAAGTCCAGTGTAGTCTACGCTTGCTTCCTTACTATCGTCGTTGTGGAAGGCCGGACTGACACGCTTTTTAGCGCTGATAGCCGCGGTCTAAAAGCCTGAAACCGAACTTTTAAATTGTGGGACCCCGGAAACCATAACACAACGTGATCTCCGGCTAACTTAGTCGCGTCGGCTACGGCAATCTAACTCTAAGCAGTTCCTGTAGCCTTCGAAGGGCACCAAAGCAGTAACAGAAGATGTATGATTCTGAACGACACAGTCCAATGCATTCACACTACCTGCTAGTATGAGTATGGAAATCGATCAAAATTCTCATTAGCAGTACCAACAGACTCTTGCACCTTCAGAGAAAAAAGACTCTTCAAAAGAAGCTTCAGGGCCACCCTCGGATACTTGCACTCAGACATCTGAGGAATATATTGTAGTGCCTGCAGATTGCAGATGAACAAAGTATCTTCCTGAATGGGAGAAGAGATGATGCAAATAGCCAGTGCTTTTGTGACCCTAGACTCACTGTGCTTAGCAGTTTGGCACGCTATTCCATACTCTTCTATCCATTTAATTTCAAGATTGCCAATATAGTAGATTCAATGCATTCATGACCTGAGCATAGCTGGTCATTAAATTTCCAATGCAGGGATGTGCCCATGGTCTCCTTGATGAGCCTTGAGCTTAAATGATCAAGCTGGTTTTAGTCAAATGTACCATAGATGTTATGACTTAGGACGAGGCTGTAATGTTCAAGTGATGGGCTCAAACTGAAGTTTGTTAGATTTTTCTTTGAGTTCGATCATGGATATCACTGCCTCCCCAGATTTTTGGCCATTTAGAACCTTTCGATCTTTTGCACCTGTCGAGGACTGATAAAGACCTGCGGAACCTCTTAATGTCAAAGACATCGCCGCTCTCAGTCTGGAAATCTGCGAGAAAGAATGTGACATTGCATGATCCAGCTCCGTATATGAGCGAACCAGCATTTGCTCATGTTATTTTTGAATGTCGTTGTCATGTGCGCTTCCGGCTCCGTTCGCTGTGGTGCTGCTTCTCTGACCCAAATAATATACAGTCGTGCTTTGCACCAATCTCAAGAGGAAACCCCCTGTACCGAAGCTCTTTGATGTTGTATTCGGGGATGTTCCTCTGTCAAGTCAGTGTGCGATGATTCCAATTCTAGAGAATTACGTTCGCAAGAGTCCAAGGTAGACAGGGTGTTTTGAGGTATTTTGACAATGATATCGAACATGCGCCCGAAATATGGAAAATATTTCCTCGAGGTACGCCTCCTTAGCTTTCCTTATCCGTGCAACAGTAAATCCGTGCATCACTCGGCCTATTCAGTTATGTCGGGGTCCGTACTGCTGTACCTTGAGTCTGCTGCAGTGAGGCTTATCCAGGAGTATGAAAGTTTGTTCCAAAAACAACGTGAGCCTTGGCTTGAGAAGCAAGTAGAATTGACTGTCGCGCGCCAACAGGTACAGATTGATTTTTTTTTGTTAACCGATAAACTTGCCGCTCACGACACTCGCGAAACACATATAGTTCATTCAACTATCCTTAGAGTGGGTAAAACTCGACAATCACAGGTGTCAACTGGAACTCAAGGCTGCCAAAGAGGCACGACGGGAGGCGTGAGTTTCTAGCTCCAAGCTGCGATCACGTCTTCTTCTCATCTAGAACTGGAAAATTCAGAATTATCACCAAGCTCCAAGAGTGCGGCTGGGAGGAAGAATTCCTGAAATGGACAGACGGAAGCGGGCTTACTCTACGTAAACGGCTTGAATTCTATAAACTCTTGAGCCAGCCGAGGCCGCTCACGGATTGCAGTACGTCCATTTCAATCCAAGTTCCTCCTTCCCCTTCCCCCTTCAAGAAACGTTGACCAAATCCCGCAAGCAGTCTGGAGAAGAATTGCACCGCCCCTCCACAAATTCCTTTCCTCGGAAAAGGTCGAATTCTTGAAGCATCATCGTCACACTACTTACAACGCTCGGTTTGATGTTCTCCTGAGGATCCTCAGCCAAGTTGAACGACACCTACCTCACCACCTCGTTATGCCTCCTATCTTCTACCTTGTTTCATTGGACCCCTTGCGATCAATCATCGAAGATCTCCCCATTGAAGCAGGAAGCGACCCAACCATATTTGATACTGCTCTTGAGACACTGCAATCGATGATCCAACAGTGGAATGATCAACGCACAGATATTGTCCTCGGCGCTCTTCAGGTCAGTCGTCCAGAATCGACGAAGGACGATTTGTTTCTTGCATGTTCGCTGTTTCGATGTGCAAATCCCGAGTGCAATTCCCATGCAGTTTACTCTTACCCAGTCATATTGCGACATTTTGTCTGTTCCGGGTTGAATACACTAACCTCCACAAAGATGTCAAAGCCAAACCTGCTAAAGAGGACTAAATCAGAGAAGAATATATTAATAAGCAAAGGCTTTACTCACTGTGACAGGCCAGTCTTGTACAATGACTCAACAGCAGTGGGATGTCATCTGCCGAAGGCATTAGTTGCAGTTGGATGGAGGGATCCGGAATGGGTTTTGAGGCACTCTTGAGAGGAAGGATGGGAGCTGTCCTTGATACTACAGAGGCTGAGCTAAGAGCGGACCATTAGCCCATGAATCAGGAAAAAAAGTTATCTACTCACTACGGCACCTCGCAATCCTTATACAGTTTCAACAATCCGGGATCACGTGGCTACCGAAAAATGTGAACCAAACGTTAGTTGAGGAGTCTAAAAAAAGAGAATGTTAGGGAGAACGCGTAGCTTTTACGGGTATAGGGGAGTTCTAATACTGAGGAGGGAGAGAGGAGAGAGGAGAGAGGAAGAGAGACACGATGGACCAGAGCGTTACGACGTGACGACTCAGTTATTTCCGAACTGTACAGTTCAGGGCACATTTCTCGGCACACTGGTGGCAAAGATGTGAAAATTGCACAGTCCCTAGGCTACGCTGAACGCGTCTCCATCACGTTGATCCCCTTTTCCCTGATGGTTCTTGCCTCAAGAAGCTTGGGGTTACGACCTGTATCTGTGGTGAGGACACTCATACTGCCACAACTGTAATACTTACTGGTACTATCTATCCCGATATCCGGCCTGCCAGGGAGATGGCCACACGATACTCACCTCATCAATTGACGAGTAAAGAACATTCACCTCGGAAACTAGATGCTGTCCATGTACCCTGGTAGAATTACAGGTCAGCCTGATACACATACGATACAGCCTGATACAACCCTCATAACCTGACGGCCACCATCTATTGCGTTCTCATAGTCCTGACAGGGAGACGTATAGATGATAATTTACCTACAACTTGGTTGCTACGTGATAACAGCATGAATACTGGGTTTAAGTATGATAATGTATGATATGATTTACCTGCCTAAATTACCCTGAGATGATAATCCGCGATCCAGGATTATCTTTCGGCATCTAACCGCTCACAGGTGACAACACTTGTACAGGAACGTCTGATTGTTCAGGTTTGTGTGGAGACCGTACAAGACTACAACGGACGTTGTAAAGATCGCTTCGAAGATTTTCAGCTTGTGGTTTTGTGGTGGTGAGATTGACAGCATCGTGGAGGACCAGTGCTGATAAAGTGTAACGCATTTGCTCTTGAAAAAGAAGTTATCCCCCTCCTTCCAGATACTGAATGTCAAGGGATTGAGACTGATGATCCATGATTGGAAAGCTCATCACTTCGCCCTCAGTTCCGTACACGTCTAGACCTTGGCTGTCCGGTGAAATAAGTCACCAGCGTTATCAAATGTATGGATTTCATGCACCTTTCTTTACAAATTACAATGGAAAGTTCCCTCACCTCTATCACACCAGCTATGCCCACCCTTCCTTGAGCGCCAACTAGTATGACCAAACCGCTTCACAAGCTTGGCTGCCTCAGTCGCCTGTGCTAATGTAAACAATATTCCCTTGTCCTCCCTTTCAGCGAGATCATCAACGCATCAGACTGCTTGTCAAGCTCAATTTCCCGGAGAATACTGGGGAAATATAACGGCGACCGTCGAGTGACATTCGGTACAAAGAATGTGTTCAATGGAAGATGGAACCCGAGGAAAACCACGTGGATAGGTAAGCAGTGTCGTTGAAGTCGTTGAGTATCGTGGCAAGGGATGTACACTAGAAGCGTTCTGTCGACACGTTCGTCTGAACCAAAATGAGGAACTTATTAGTCGGTATCTGTGAATGTATGCACACAGAAACATATTATGTGGGAATATACAGACTGCTCGCCCTTCACTTTGCCCTTTACAGCGCCTTCATTGACCTCGTGAAGCTGGTGAGCTCGGACATCCTCTTCAGCTCTCCTCGTTCAGCTCCGGTTTGATGGATACAGCAAATCCCTTCTCTGCACCCACTTGCAATTGACTAATGTGTTGGTCAGCGTGCGGGAGATAAACGTGAAAAGAATATCGGTATCGAGGACGACTATCCAAAACTGTTGGGAGTCAGTCTGGACTCTGGAGGGTAGCAAAGTTGAGTATGAGCGCTGGTGAGAGAATAACGTAGACGATAGAGAGTGGCGGTTGTAGCCTCCAATCAAGGTTGCATGAAGAATGGTGGACGGACAAAGGACTCCGAAGGTTTGCAAGATTAGAATCAAATGTCGAGTGCAGAGACTGTGGGCTACGTTAAGTGTATGAGTCAAAACGGAGAGGTCCCAGTCAGAGCGTACCTTCGCCTTTCAAGCACGACCCTCGAACGTTCTCAACAGCCTTCTCGAACTCGCTCCGAGAAACCCACCGGAACTGAATCGGTAGTTTTCACAGTCGCATCCGCTAAACAGTTCAATTTATAAACCACTAAGCTCGCTCCACGGTTTCGTGAATGGCACAAGAACTGCAAACCAAATCACGGTTATGATGGCCAATCTGCTCGTTTCTACGGAGAGAACAAGTTGCACATCAACCATAAACTAAATCACGGCTACGACAGCAACCTGCAAACGTCAACCAAAGACCGTGAAGAAGAGATCTGGTAAGTGGTAACACTTGAATGACAGGGCAAACTGAGAATAGTAGATACACGTACCTGTCTGTTTCCCAAAAGGATCAGCAACATCAATGACATCCCTTCCAGTAGACCCTCGAGTGCCTCCGGCGTCCCACCTCTCTAACGCAAAATTCGAAGTCCAGCCGTACGCACAGATATTCCCAAAACGACACGTTTGATATCTTAGTTTGTGACAGGACTTGAACACGAGGTTTCCCGACCAAGGCGAGTTCTAGCATAATGAATGCTCGCAAAACTTACCGGAACTGAATCGGCAGTTTTCACGGTCGCATCCGCTAAACAGTCCGACTCAAAAGTTAGAAAAGGTAGATGTTGGTCGTTAACGTGCGTTAGAAGCGCGCTGGTGTTGCGGATTGTGGATGGCTGTTTTTTTTTCGTAGCAAGTGGGGTGGTGTATGGCAGATTTTGGTCGAATATGGAACAGAATAAAAAATACATCAGTCAGTACTACGATAAACGAGGTAATCTAGTCTAGCGTGAAGTTTCTTGCCCAAAAGCGACCGATGGAAATCGCATCGCGAGTCTAGCAGCGGAAGTTGTCTAGGGCAGTGTTATAGCAGCGAAAGCTGTCCATATGAGTCTCCATAGGAAAGGAGTGAACAGAAGGGAGGAGAAGCGGTGAGGGACGAGAAAAGAGTGGTGGCGGTAGTGGTTTGAGATGGAACTTGGGGGTCTGAGTCACAGCTCATGATCACCTGACGTGATATGTAATGATTCTTATAATTATTCCCACGGCAACTCTACTCCTCCGATCATGATCAACGACTGGCCACGGACAACTTGTGGTATGGTGTCCACCAACCACGCAGTGTATCTCTACCGACAACACTGTTCTGAATGTATGGCATACGCCAACTACTCGGTATGGGTCGCTTTCGTTGCAATCGTTTCTCAGTGGCAGGCAAACGGATTCCACACCACCAATTCATACTTTCGACAGTGACGACAGCCGGGTCTTTGTCCCTTCCAAATTCTCTGGGATTGCTTATTCTTTGGGTAACGAAGAGCGGGTCACTCAGTAGATTCCTTATCCAAGACAAAAGCGAAGTACAGAAATTCGGCGAGTATCACATTTATTATTACATACTGAAATAACACTGTTAAAGCTCAGCCCAGGTTTACCGGGCAGCGGTGGTAGATCGCTCGAGGTTACCTCAGAGTTCATCGCCCAAAGTACTAGGATGAATGCTGGCAGTGGAGCATGGGAAGATAAGATCAAGGCGGAACCTTTCTCAAGTCTGTAAGTCTTACCGGATGGTGCAGACCTGCAAGTAAGGTGGTGTTCAGTGGACACGTATTGTACATTATTTTTTTTTGACAGGTAAAGCAAGGCGGCGGTGGGTATTAGCATCAGAAAGCCACACCTAGAGACCGCCGGGGCAGTTTTTTGGTGTACTCCGGATCAAATCCATTCCGCTGCATTTTAAGGCCTTTCAGCTTCAGTGCGCTCAGCTCATCCGTCCCTCAAACAAACCGAATACGAAATCATCTCAATCCACTGAAAGGATGTTAACTCTGTTGCTCCGTTCGTAGCCGAAGTTCAAGAGGGTAGGATACATGTATTGTAAGTGTCTATTACCAAATTGCGATATCCACTGGTCTGGGTAAAACCACTCCGACCGCCTGGTCTTCTTTCTCTTTCTCTTTCGCCTTCATCTTTGTTATCTTTAAGCGCTCCAGTCCAGAACTAATGCTCTTTAGGTGAACCTCGACAGGTATCCTATCGACAGCAATAGCAGATACAGACACCCTTTCACGTAACTCTTCCATCTCATCGCTCAAGCTTCTGAGAATTTGAAGAGATGTGACGACTTGCACTAACGCCTGCTTCCGATACATTGCCAAATTTTTCAGGAGCGCCAAGTTGTCATCATAGCTGCGCAGAATCCGGCGATTTCCACCGAACTTTGTCCACAGTTCGGACAAGACTTCAGACTTTGCAGAAGAAACTAAAATATCCTCTCGCAAAACCAAAGCATGAAGTAAGGTGAGGTCCTCTTCTAATTTCTCCAAATTCACTAGCTGAATCTCAGCTTCCAGTATCAACCGGCGCAGTTGGCTGGAGAGAACATCCATCGCTTCCGAAAACGGACGGATGACAGAATCACTCGGTTGAGAGATATGGAACGACTGCAGCAGGGATTTCACGGCAAATCGCGTCGGGCGTGTGCGTGCTGCTTGTATAGAGCGAATGGTGCAATCGTTCACAGCAACAGCTCTGGGGCAAGGTATGCGGTCAGCCGTTCTTCATGGAAACGGAAATAAGAAGAGTCACTCGTCTACGGCACTAAACACCTTGACCGAAAGCCTTAAGAGTCCCCGTGCAGTCATGCGAGCGTCGTTTATGAAGTTTGAAAGCGACTCCACTACAGCAAAAGACACATAGTGTCAGTTAATATCTTTTGAGGCGGTCAATTCCTCACCTATGGTGTCCCTTGTTGTAAAGCGGTTCTCACCGATGCCTCAATCCCACAACTAGCTAAGCTAGATCAGGTTTACGATTCGACCAACTAGGTGGTACGGTAATACAAGAGGGCTCGAGGCGGTGGTGAGAGTAAAAGCTAGAGTACGAAGTAGGTAATCGAGCCTTATAAACTAGACACGTGAGTAATCGGATATCTCCGTTACACTTGTCGTGATGTCGCTAAGTCGTAATGCAACAAGGAGTTCCGAGGACGCCATTTCTGCTTTTCTGATTTCCAGAGACAGTGAAAACCCACCGACTCCGGACTCCAGCAATTGCTCAAAGGCAGCGCTCTCCGCATTATTTAGTCGAGTGAAGTCAGCCCACTAAGGAAGCCACTGCTCTGTCCGTTCTCGATTGAACTTAGTAGAGGTGCAGATAGGTAGGAGATGGACGCCAGGAAAGATACACAATGGCTGAATTAAGCTTGAGAAAACGACGGCGGAGAAGGTTGTTGCAGGATACAAGAAAATAAAGAAGGAGAGTGGGAAGCGTAAAAGTGACAGTGCTCTGGTAAGAATGTTGAGACTGTATTGGGCTGCGTTTCGAGCCAGAGTGCCAGCTGGCTCGGCACATGAGAAGGTGCTCCTGGGCTAATCATCGATGTAAAGTATGGTCTAGTAAGCACCTCACACTCTCATTTTTGAACAGAGCTCACCGGCGTCATGGGATGGGTCTGAGTAGTACAAGCATGGTGAGGCTTGAACGCAGACAAATGACGCTCCGGTATATATATTACATTCAGCCCGAATAGTCTAATGCGTTAATCTGACAGAAAGGATTCGACTCGCCATATTCGTACGGTACGTTGGTGCGCAGTGTGCGCAGTTCCTGTCGACTCTACTAACTAACACTTCATCGAAACTTACACTGTACCATTGGGATGACATCACTCATTGACGAGGAACCAATAATCAATTACAACACATCCTTCTCGCGCGAGGGAAATGCCATCGTTGTCAAACTTCAGCTTCAAAACTCGATATTAATACATACACATCAACGACTTCATTAACGTCTACGTCCTTGACTTTGACTTTCAAATTCAACTTTACGCCATCAATTTCTGGTCAGTGGTGTGTGTCAGCTAATCTGTCCGCTTTCCGCGCGCATTTTTGAGCCGACGGCAGCATGAGTCACTGACCAGCTTCAACATGAATGAGGTCGGACAGTTTAAAGTATAAATGAACGTTCTTTGGAACTGGTTGAGTATCCAGATTCGGCTGGTGTCACTGTTAGTATCAATCATTGGTATGCCTAGAGGTACGCCCACATACAAGTTTCCCCCCGTATATTGGCTCAATTCAACGTTTTTCATTGTCAAGCGCTCAGCTCATCAATGGAAGAACATTCCTATGTGCGCTGCTATGAGCTTCAACTGCCGATTCGAGACCATCAAACACACTCGATGATCGAACGTTACCTCCACCTTTACCGCGACAACTCTGTTGCGACTGAATCCAATATTCCAATTATCAGAACGCTGCTGGGAGAAGTGCAACGAGAATTAGATCAGTATGATCTTCTCCTTATACGCACCAATGCCTTCGAGAACCAAATCAAACAAAGAAAGGAGCAGTTGTTGTTAGCACGATCTCAGCTTCGAGGAGCCACGACGCCATGTGTACGCCAGCTTCCTCCAGAGCTTTTACGCTTGATATTCAAAATGTGCTGTGAAGACGCTTCCGAGGTCTGGACACGCATTTCTGGGAAGATTCCCCTTCCCATTACAGTGAGCCTCGTTTGTAGGCAATGGCATTCTATCGCAATGTCTACTCCACTGATATGGACCCACCTGGGCATCCAATTCGGAACGCGTACGAGTGTTGCACCAAACAAGATTCTCTCACGTACCCGCTTATTCTTAAAGCGGTCCAAGACTGAACCACTACACATATGGGCTGAAGCTTTCCAGCTGCCGCACGGTATCCACCAGAATATCTTATTTTAGTGGAAATAAGGGAGAAGGAATTGATTATTCTATGTACAAGTTACATCCTAGTTCTTATACCTACTGTTCATGTATCTAGAATGTTCTCTACAGTGTAGTATCAGTAATTGGATGAGTAATAAGTGGAGAGACTGAATAAGAAAGTGACGAAGAAAGTAAAGAAGGCGTGAGAAAGTTCTACAAGTTTCTACACTCGCGCTTGTACAAACGGAGATCTACAACACTTATACGAGATACTCCGACATTCTCAACATTGGAAGACTGCACGATTAAATTTACCTGATGAGCATGTCCTTCGCCTTCCATCCACCTTTCCCATTCTTGAGCTACTTGAACTTTGAAGCTGGAGTGTCGTTCACATGGACGGAACCCAACTCCTATTGACTCAACATTACAACCTCGATACCGCACTAAATATTTTGAATTATCCTGGCAACGCTCTACAGTGGCTCGAGGCTGACAGGATGTTTCATAATGAAGAAAAACTTTCTTCGTACTATCGTTCAGTCGCAGATCCGCGTTCTTTGTCTTCGTGGCATATTACCTTTCCAAGACATACTTCAGAGGATGACATTGCCTAGTCTGCATGAGCTTGTGCTAGGAGAAAAGTTCATCTGAGTCTTCCGAGTTTCCAATTCATGCTTTTCGCCGCTTCATTGGTCGATCCAACTCTTCTCTCATGACATCTGTCCTCCGGGACTTTGATCTATGGACCCATGAGCTCATTGAAATCCTGATGTTAGTTCCGTCAGTCTCACGACTAACTGTAACTGAACCACAGTTCTCTTCGCATCTCGCGCGGGGATCCCTTCTGGGCGACGAGTTTCTTCTTCGTATGACAATCGGCAGCACGTTGGACCTTCCCATTCTTCCTAATCTCACGACGCTCCATCTGGGTTATCATTTCTCCATCTTCGACAGTCATACACTTTATAACATGTTACTTTCCAGGTGCAGTAGCATCAGAGGGTTGAAATATGGTCGCGAGTCCTACTGGCCAGTTTGCTTGCAGCATTTCATCTTAAAGAGGGGATGAAATGCTGACCCATATTCTTGCAATCAATTTTCTGCTTTGATGCGAGAGCGACTCAAAATCAACATTTTTTGAAATGTCCCATGAATGGGTCAATAGTTGATTCCACTAAAGTTTGGAATGAGTATCAGTAGTGGCTAGGCTGCAAAATTATTCTTCTACTCTGAGTGTAGTGGGTGCTATGGAAGGAGCACAAAAGAAATGGATTATTTAGAAGTACGCGTGCGATGACTAAAATCTTTGACGCTGGAGTGTCATTTCCGTATACATATGATAGATATAAACAACCATGCCTTGATCCCCAGTAGGCGGACAATGAGATTTGCCCTCAATTTGCAGGACCTAGGCTGGATTTGGTATGTAGAGCAGTGTCCTCGGGGGAAGCCTGGATCATGATCAGACCAATACATACATCGCAGCAACCGGCAGCATGCTGGCACTTCCTTGACGTTGTACCATACTTTGAGATGTTGTTCTGTGCGGCGATTCTGAGTATACCTAGGCCAATCTCCTCGGAACAGTGCTGGTGGCGCCGAACCGAGGACGACCCTAAGGTTATATCATTAGTAACCGAGGGCGCCCGCCCAGTGATTGTGAGACCCGTATGAAATGCGACGGTTTTATCTGCTGGAACCAGAGGTGCTCTTGTGAGTGTTCCACTCGGCTCCAGTACCGGGAATGGCTCTGATCAGCCTTTTAGGTGGAATACTTCATCGCAAATGGTTTGTTTATCACCGACATGCAAGACTTAACGAGCTAGAGTCCAAGATCAAAGAAAACGATCGCGTCGCACATCAGGCCCTAATCGATTTGTCCTAGGTATAATTTTGTACGAAATTTTGAGATATTGATATACAGTGTACTAGAGTACAAGACGGGTGTCTACAATAATAGCGGTTCGACTCTTTAAATCAGGCAGCGAACCACTATCGTCAACAAACATAACGGTATTCAAGGTGAGTCCTGAGACACTCTACTGTTAATGTGCCCCGACGCACCTCAACGTACGCTATTCGTCAATGCACCTCAACTGAAAACGGTGCGTCACCGCTCGTCAACGTTAGCTGGCACATTAACAATCCTTCAACCTGCCCTGTTTCAACGCACGCTAATGCCAGTGCCTTTTTTCCTGATGGGTTTGAGTGCCCTTGCATGGCGCTCTGATAACGTGTGTTTTACGAATTCGGAATGCAATGTAGAATTTGTTCTTTTTCAGACTGGGAACAGTCCCATCAAACCCATCATGATTGTCTGTTAAGCTGGCCTCCATTGATCGGACAAGATCACTTAACTCCTTTTGCACTATTCTCTCCCTCTCACTTTTCGTATCTGTAGCTTTTGTTTTTCATTTTTATATCTCTTACTCTATTGTTCATACATCCTAGATTACACTAATGAATAATTCTAGTATATAAACTAAACAAAGTAAGGAATGAGGGTGAGTTCACCATTTGCGAGGTAAACTTCCCCATCAAAACTGAATGGAGATGATCAAACCCCCATAGGGGTAAAAATGAGTCAGGATTCTGCAGTGCCCGGACCGAGCACTTGCAATGGAATCCTGGGAAAACTGCCAGATATGGCACTGCAAGTGACTGCACCGCCCGGACCGCTCTTTACTTCTCCCTGTCGCTGTCCCTTCCCTTTATCTTCCCCTCAAACTTGTGAAATCCACTTAAGACATGTCAAAATTGAATGCTTACAGTGCTAGTAATGGCAAAGGGCTAGGCCTCTTCAAGGCAGAAGCTGAACCTTTCCCTCTCATCCAGAAACAGTATTTCAGCATTATTGAACTTGGAATATGTAAGTGTGTAAGTGCTTGTAGGGTGATGTATCTAAGATGAATTGTGCACATTGTGACAAGCATATGTTGGAGGAATTTCCTACCAAACAGATATTAGATGGATCAGAAGGATTACATTACTGAGATCCAGATGCTGGTCCATTCCCTCCTTGGTTGTTCAAAATAACCCCCCCATTCAATTTGACCCCCTACTTGACTCATTTGGTTGTGAATTGAGAGAGCTGCACTGTGTGGATCCCCAGTCTGGGCCACTTCCACAGGTTGCACAAGGAAATAATCTATAGCCCAGCTTCAGCTACTTTTAAAGGAGGGCTCACCAAGGTATATTCCTTTGGATTGAATAGGTATTGAGGGTGGTTACTGTCACAAAGTGTGTACTACTCTTATTTTCCTATGGTCTCTTTTCCTTTCTCCACGATACACGATACTATCCTTGTTTCATCTCTTGAGTCTATTTTCATTACATTGCTTTCCGTCACCTTCCGCTATGTTCTATCCATTTCCGCATGATACCAGGTCACGACATCATAGGTCACATGCCAGGTAGTATATATAGGACAACTTGTCACCTAGTCCCCCATCTTGACCTCTTTGTCATTGGGACTAGGTGCATATTTGTACTCTGTAGGATACTGGGCTGTATTGATCATCTTTGTCATTGGGACTAGTTATCAACTGTCGAGCCTCTGCTCCAGTCTTTGTGTGTTCACTACCGGCACTTCACCACATTAGGTCAAGATCCTTTACTGCATGGGCACCCTTCCGATAAGGCTGTCTCTGCAGGCCGTACTGTTCTGCCACGTCTCCGACATTTAGCGCATTGAGACCTGACTCTGAAGAAGAATCTGAACAGGAGAAAGTTGATTGCTCCACACTACCGCACACTTACGACGTTACCGACGATGAACACGTACATTTAGCCACCAACAGAGAGTGGGCCAGTTGTGACCAGAACCAGTGCCTGAACGCACTTGCGAACTCCATTTCTGAACCACACAATTTAATCGACAACGATGGTAGCATTCTTGAATTCAACCGCTTCATCCCAGTACTCCCACCATTACCACCATCCCCACTTCCAGTCCGCCCAGTTACCCCCAGTTTACCCAGAACCCCTGGACACTCTAGGCCCGGGTCCCGTGTTAGTTGATACTCTAGACCCATATCAAATCCTGCATTATGTACTTCCCCCACAGCTTCTCCCGCACCGGCACCACTACCTGGACCTTGTGAACCCTCTGTATCCCCATCCGCTCTTGCCATTCATCCCAGAACCGTCTTCTCCATACTGAATCTGGTTATCACCACCAGAGCTCCATCTCCAGAACCACAACCGTCTATCCCACCCATAACCATGAATAACGAGCAACTTGCTCACCTCTTGGAGGGCTTTGCTGCTGTAACCAACGCACTCCAGGCTCAGGCAACCTGCTCCAAGGATGTTATCAGTAAGCCTGAGGCATTCAAGGGGGAGAAGGGCCACAATGCCAGGCGATGGCTGAACCAGTTCGATAACTGGGCCAGGGAGCAGTCTGACTTGGTCAATAATGACCTGAAAAAGATCTGAGCAGCCTTAAACCTGATGACCTCCAAGGCTGGTGACTGGGCAAACCAATTCCTGACCAGGTCAAATGACCCCAGCAACGTCGACCCGATCTTCAATGGCAGGTGGGCCGATTTTACCACCGCCTTTAGGGGCCACTTTTCCTCTATCGACAAGGAGAAGCAGGCATTGGCAGATCTCAGGGTCCTGAGACAAGGATGGAATGAGTCCATTTCCGACTATACCCAGACATTCACAGAGCTGGCCAGTCTCACCAAGCTCTCAGACTACGACCAGCGTCAATATTTCATAGAGGGACTCATGTTGGAGATGCGGAAGTTAGTAGGATTGGCAGCAGCAGTCACCACGACCGAGCCAAGGGACCTTAGCGAACTCATCGTGAGGGTGAACAAGTTGGACATTAGTATCAGCAATCTGGCCCTGAACATCAGAAGAGGAGGCACCCAAGCACAGTCTGGCAGTGGAGGAGGAAGAGATCCGAACACTATGGACATCGATGCCACCTCAACTTTGACCCAGAAGACAGACACGAGGGAGGAGTTTGCGAGACAGATGAGGAACAGGTGTTTCAGTTGTGGTGGCCTGCACCTCAAGAGGGACTGCAACCGGGCACAAGGTGCAACATGCAACTACTGTAAGAGGGCGGGTCATTTGGAGCAGGTATGCCAGGACAAGTTCATGGGAAAGGAGAGGGGAGGAGGATTAGCTGGAAGAGGTTGCCAACGGATTGCAGCGACTAATATGGAGGAGAACTTCTCGCTCTTTGATGAGGAAGGGGGGAGTCACCATTCTCTGAACGACCCTACGACCACTGTTGCATCCACCTCATCCCCAGTGCCCAGCAGCTCGACTGTAACTCTAGACAGTCAGGGACAGCTCACTGCTCAGATCGCTCAGCTCAATAGCCTTCTGGCCAGCCTCAGCTCCGTTGTTAACAAGCCGCAGGGTTTTTAGAAAGGATGCCTGTCTCAGCTGCAACGAGAGTGTCCCGAAGTTCGATTGTAGTATGCCCTTCTTCCAACTATGACTTTATCTCTTCATGTACCATAAACACGACTCGCGAATGTACACCATTATCATCACATTTCCGAGTATGCATGAAGATTGAGAATGGAAGACTACAAATGACGACAGCAGCCATGGTGGATAGTGGAGCAACAGGCCTATTTATGAGTAGGAGGTTCGCAGAAGAGAAAAATTTATGGAAGCTTCAGTTAAAGAAGCTGATACAGGTTTTCAACATTGATGGTACCCTTAACCAGGCTGGCAGTATACAGGAGTTCACATAGCTGGCAATAACAGTGGATGGACATAAACACTGGGTGGATTTTCTGATTATGGATCTAGGCAAAGAGGACGTAATATTGGGGTTACCCTGGCTGAGGCAATTGAACCCAGATGTAGACTGGTCGAGAGGGTTGCTGTCGATTAGGACCCACAAAGTAACGGTGGAGGACGTACCAGATAGGGAAGGGGAAGCAATTGGTGGGACGACTCTTGGTGATGGGGTACTAGAGGACACTTGAGATGGCGCAGTGAAGGAAACTCGGCACCAGGAAGATGGATTTAAGGGGCAGGAGGAGACAGTACTGGAAGAAGAGGAGAAACAACCATGACTCTGCGTTCTCAAGGCCAACTGAGCACTTTGTTGGAACTGGCTGAGGCAGGGGATTATTAAGGATGTTAAGGAACAGGTCTGGATCATGGCAGGATACACCTACTCCCAACAACTTGCAGAAGCGGCACAAAAACTCAAGCCAAAGAAGACGTTTGAGGAGATGATCCCCAAGCATTATTGGGAGTACAGCAAGGTCTTTTCGGAACGGGAATCAGAATGTTTGCCGGCACACAAGCCATGGGACCATGCTATCGAGTTCACTCCTGGGGCTCCAGAATCGCTTTGTATGAAAATTTACCCCATGTCCCAGGTAGAACAGGAAGAACTTGACCGATTTATTGAGGAGAACCTATGGAAAGGGTACATCCAACCTTCCAAATCACCCATGGCATCCCCGGTGTTCTTCGTAAAGAAGAAAGATGGAAAGCTACGGTTTGTGCAGGATTATCGACAGCTCAATGAGTTTACAGTCAAAAACTGGACACCACTCCCACTAGTATCGGACATCATCAATTGACTCTGCAACGCGAAATACTTCACGAAGTTCGACGTAAGATGGGGTTACAACAATGTACGGATTAAGGAGGGAGATGAATGGAAGGCAGGGTTCGCAACAAATTGAGGGCTGTTTGAGCTGATGGTTATGTTCTTCGGTCTTACCAACTCTCCAGCTACATCCCAATCCCTGATGAACCTCATCTTTGCTGATCTTATCGTGGCAGGGAAGGTAGCAGTGTACCTGGACGACATCTTGATTTTTAGTTCAGACTTATTGGAGCACCGTCATGTGGTTGAAGAAGTCCTCAAACAGCTACAGCAGAACGACCTGTATCTTCGACCTGAGAAGTGCGAGTTTGAGAAGACAGAGGTGGAATATCTGGGTTTGTTGATAAGCGAGGGGAGAGTATGTATGGACCCAGTGAAGGTAGCTGCGGTACGAGATTGGGCAACACCAAAATCAGTACGTGACGTTTGTGGATTTTTAGGATTCACCAACTTCTACCGACACTTCATCTGGGATTTCTCGAGGATTGCATGCCCGCTCAACAACTTAACACACAAGGATGTCTGGTTCGAGTGGGGAACTCAGCAACAGGCAGCATTTGAACAACTACAGACAGTATTCATCTCAGCGCCTATTCTTGCCCTGTGGGACCCAGATAAACTGACTCAGATAGAGGCTGACGCTTCTGGTTATGCTACAGGGGGAGCCCTTATGCAGCAGCAAGAGGACAGTACATGGCACCCAGTGGCATATCACTCAGCTTCGATGCAACCAGCAGAGAGGAATTACCAGATCTATGACAGGGAAATGTTGGCAATCATAGAGGCCCTGAAGGACTGGCGCTACTTCCTAGAGGGCCTCCATGAGGAGTTCGAAATCGTCTCTGATCATAGCAACTTGGAATACTGGTGAACTGCACAGGATCTCACCTGACGCCAAGCTCGCTGGTCCCTCTACCTATCCAGGTTCAACTTCCGGCTGATTCATCGCACAGGGAAAAGTAACACTCAGGCCAACGCACTATCACAGATGCCACATCACCGCATCCAAGATCACGAGGACAACCAACAACAGGTCATACTTTCACCAGACCGGTTTCACAAGATAGCTGCATTCACCCTGGTCAACCCACTGGAAAAACAGATTCATCAAGCATCAGAGAAAGAAGCAGAAGTACTGGAAGGGCTGAAGAAGTTGAAGGAGGGAGGTTTGAAGAGACTAGCGAACGAATTACCAGAATGGGAGGAGGATAACGGTTTGGTCTACCATCACAGCAAAGTCTATGTACCCCCAGACAAGGAGTTGTGACAAGACATGCTTTGGCAGTGTCATGATTCCCCATCAGCAGGGCACCCAGGACTCCACACAACTTATGACTTGGTTACATCTTACTTCTGGTGGCCAACAATACGGTCATTCACTGAGAAGTATGTGGAGGGGTGTGACACCTGTGCACGAAAGAAGCTACAGCAACATCCACAGGCAGTAACTCATCTGCTGGACATACCAACAGGGATTTGGGAAGAGGTAGGGGTAGATCTGATCACCCAGTTGCCAAAGTCAGATGGATATGATGCCATCTTGGTTTCTACAGACTTGTTCAGCAAGCAGATTCACGCCCTTCCCTGCATGACTAGCATCACTGCAGAAGAGGTAGCAGACCTCTATTACCGAGAGATCTTCCGACTTCATGGACTACCACTATGCTTTGTATCTGACTGAGGCCCCCAGTTCGCAGCAATGGTTATGAGAAAGCTCCTCAAGTGACTGGGTATCAAGAGCAACTTAACATCTGGATACCACCCACAAGCAAATGGACAGACAGAGCAGGCCAACCAAGAGGTGGAAAAGTACCTTTGACTGTATGTGGGGAGGAGGCAGACAGACTAGGCGAAACACCTGCCAATGGCAGAGTTTGTTATCAACTCTAAGACCCACTCCACACATGATCTCTCTCCATTCGAGGCAGTATATGGATACCAACCTCTCTTCAACATTCCAGTGGGACAACGTACAGGATGGAGGGACGTAGATGAACAAATTGAGGTGTTGAAGGAGCTGCGAAAGGACACTAGGGCAGCGTTGGAGGCAGTGAAGAAGGAACAGAAAGCGGCGTATGAGAGGGGGAAGAAGGGAGCTCACATGTTCAAGGTTGGGGAATACATATGGTTGGACGCCAAAGACATCGACCTGAAGACACCAAGTCACAAGCTTTCAGATTGACAGCTAGGACCGTTTGAAGTACTGGAACGCGTAGGAGAGCTGGACTACCACTTGAAGCTTCCTTGGGGATGACATCAAATTCATCCAGTCTTCCATGTTGACAAGTTGTCCCCTTGGTGAGGCAACGAGGTCAATGGAGAATGACCATCACAACCTGGACCAATAGAGTTAGAGGAGGACAGAGCAGTAGGGGAGTA
>MU127911.1:57488-77195 GCA_014904975.1 Marasmius fiardii PR-910 | reverse complement strand
TCGGCTGGCTTTCCGTCGACTTCTCTAATAGGGACGTCGAGGCTTTGACTAGCTGTTCGGGCTCACCCTAGTCCTCTAGTTAACCTAGTATTCGTCGTGTATTCTACTAAATAGTGCCAAAAATGAAGCATATTCAAGGGTTTTCATTCCGGCACGCATCAACAATACTATCCTTGTTTCATCTCTTGAGTCTATTTTCATTCCATTGCTTTCCATCACCTTCTGCTATGTTCTATCTGTTTCTGCATGATACCAGGTCACGACATCATAGGTCACATGCCAGGTAGTATATATAGGACAACCTGTCACCTAGTCCCCCATCTTGACCTCTTTGTCATTGGGACTAGGTGCGTATTTGTACTCTGTAGGATACTGGGCTGTATTGATCATCTTTGTCATTGGGACTAGTTATCGACTGTCGAGCCTCTGCTCCAGTCTTTGTGTGTTCACTACTGGTGCTTCACCACAGTTACTACAAAAATCATTATATAAAACAAAGATTGCTAATACCTGGTCCCATATAGTAAGTATCCCAATATGCAGCTTCAGAACAAGTGGGTGAAAGTAGGAGTAAAATCTGTCTTCCCTCCATTGGGTTTTTCCTGCCTCAAGATTATATAACTGGATAGACTGTAGTAGATTTCCAAATTCAACAAGGTCTTTATGGCAAGCTATTGGAATGAGATTATCTGTTTCTTTATCTTCAACAGGAGGCGGAGGATTCAGGGGGTCTGAGAAAGGTTTGACCTGTTACCAGAAGATAGTCCTAATTTAGGTGGATCTTCAAAAAAATGGAGGGTGGTTGTTATTGTTTCCACTACTCTCACCTTGACTATTGTCCTCAAGGCTGTTACTGCTTTCTTCTGCAGTATATGGCCAAATCTAAATCTAAATTAGCTACAGTGCCGGACTGCATTGTCAGTCCCTTACTCAGCCACCTTCTTGCACCACTGTTTGACTCACCTTCTTCCATACAGTTTAAGCTAATAAATAAATCCAAGTACCTGATGAGCGCTCCCTTCTGAATGTTCTTGGCCATTTTACCAAGCTTTCTTTCATTTGAGAGTTTTGCTACATTGGATCTGAAGTGAGAGACCTGAGTCTGTTGTTGCCTCTAGTTTGGGAATCAAATTCAATAATTGATATTTACTTGCATAGTCAGTCTGGAAACTGTTTAGTTGAAGGTTAATTTGTAAACAAGGGTGGCTTCTGAATTGACTTAAGGGGTAGATAATGGATAGCATAGAACTGTCCATGTACCTACTCTGGTCATACCTGAAGTTCTGACTTTTTTATCTTGCAAGGTATCATCATGAAATTGGAGTATGTCAAAGAGAATTATTTATTTACCCTATTTCTACAGTATCTAAGTATTAGGTGAGGTAAGGAAATGTGTACAAGTGTGCCACTGAGGAGTTATCACTGGGAGAACAAAGGTTGAGATGTGTATGAGTTCTTGTTTGACTTGTGTACAATTCTTGTTTCTATGGTGAAGTGCCAGTAGTGAACATGCACAGATGGTGAACATGCAAAGACTGGAGCTAAGGCTCAACGGTCAATAACTAGTCCCAAGACAAAGACAATCAATACAAGCTTGGTATTCTACAGAGTATAAATATGCACCTAGTCCCAAGACAAAGAGGTCAAGATGGGGGACTAGGTGACAAGTCTACCTATATATACTACTCCTACTACTCAGCATGTGATCTATGATGTTGTGATCTGGTATTGTACGGAAACTGAGAGAACATAGCAGAAAATGATGGAACAAGATAAAAGATAGGATCAAGAGATGAAACAAGAATGATGTTGTGTATCATAGTAAAAGAAAAAGAGACCATAGGAAAGTAAAGAAAATAGTACACACTTCATGACAGTTTCCTTACTTTTTCAAAATTTGTTGCAGCTGTTTTGTTTGGAATATAAGACAGATGGAGGTGTATGGAGCCTATATCTAGAATGTCTAAGGGTTGTCAGTATCTGAAACTTCAATACAGAGTGTGCACTACCAAGAAGACAAGTCCAATGTCTGCAAGATCACACCAAACAGATGTTGAGAGAACCAACCAGGGATTTATTGATCTAACAGTGATCATCTCATCTTGAATGTATTATTAAATTTTCTCTCTTCTCATTCACCAAGGACAATTCTTAATCCTGGGTCAAGTCAATGAGAATGGCTACAGGAGAGGGGGAGGAAAACATACCAGGATTGTTGAGAATGCCATTCCAATCTCTGTAGTCATGGTTATTCACACCTGTGACCACTGAGCATGGGACCACAATCATTAGCATTGTAAGTGAGCTTGCAGAAGATACTGTCGATTCATCTCTCTGTAATTAGCAGGTTGCCTAACGATTATCTATAGACTGTCGCTTATCCTTGGAGAGCCAGAGAGTCAGGAACTGGTGTCAAAATGATGCCGCTAGAATAATCAAGTTGATTGTCCCTATGACTCGAGCTGGAGCTGTATATAGCCACTTGAGGAATGGATGTGTGTAGAGGTGTCAAACCCAATTGCCTTTTTCAGGTATGCTCTCATGCAGTTTGGGAAAAGTCTTTTGCAATCATTTCAAACTATCTGTTGATGTTCCAGAATTTGGCAAGAAACTATTATTCACAAAAAGTCTTGAAAAACGTAATTAAAAAAAGAATCTAAAGACCAAATTTCCAATCTTCACTCTATGTTCCAAGATCTTAATTTTGGGGTCATTCCAACATGAATCCACCTGGACTATATTTTCACAGCTGAATATCTGAATGGAGTTAAATCTTATATGACTGTTTCTTAAAACAAACTTGCTAATGATACTGTTTTTGTGCAAGCTAAAGAGAATTGACATTCTGAACTTGAGTTTGTGCCTACCCACACCACTGGTGCCTTTACTTCAGATACTAAACTCTATCTCAGGTCTCTAGGCAGATCTTGATTAGCTGAAGGCAGGATAAACTTGGGCATCCACCATTGTTATCCCCAGGTTCTCTAGCTATGAAGTAGAATTTAGGCTCACAGCAAGGCAGCTCTGTGCTATTGTTACTCTAATCATCTTCAAAAGGTAGGTGGAAACTTGATCAACTTCTCTTTGCTATGTTGTGGTCCATACAAGGATGTCATAATAGAGTTTTGCTGAAACTTCAACCATATCTTAAGTGAATTCATACCTGCCTGCTCCACTGGGGCAGGCTTGATTTCACTAGTCCTTTTTTCCCGTCTCATCGCATATCTGATGTTTTGTTTCCTACAAATAACCCCACTAATAACCGTTTCTGCATACTATTCGTTTCCCATCCGTTATCTTGGTTTGGTGTTGGCAACACTCATGCTCTCCAGAAGGTTGCGTTTGACACCGTTCGCCTGAGGCGGAGTGCAATATAATTAACTCTTCGTGCCTCCTCAGGTCCTTACGAGCCACAAAAAAGGCATCCCCTCGGTTTCCTGATGCAAACAGGATGCCGACCGTTTTGTCCTCTGGGAGTACATGCTTTGTTCATCAAAGCGGATGGTCCGGTATCTTCGAATGTTTGAGTCTTCAGCGACTTCCAGTCGTAGACGAGTCTGCTGTCCGGCTGGCGCAAGTAGGGTTAGCAGTCCGGCCAAATATCTAGAAAATTTGAAGGGAGTGTTCAAAATACTCTCGGAAGCTAACTACAGGGTAAATATCATATATATTTGACGTCAATTAATTTTTGACCTCGTCCATATATTCTATATATTTTTCCTGTTTGATAAATGCTTAGGGTCAAATATGTGAAGTATTAGGCTCAAAGGTTAAATAGTTTGAAATTTTGAAGCCTCAAAAATGCAAAATTGTCGTGAAAAACATATTTGGACTCACAATATCTGACCTTTCCAAATAATTAAAGAATTTATAGCCCAAATATCCATTCTTGCAAAAAACTTTCCATTTCTTTTCCCACTGAATATAAATGAAGCCTGAAGTATGGGACAAATATTATACTCCTTTGACAGACATTTGGAGATCAAATGTGTCACAAGTTTTCCCCCGGAAGTAAGGCGTCATTTTTGACAACCCCACTATTTGCACTCCAAATAACGTTCACCGCCAGCTGTGTTTTGAACAGCATGGTAATTGTTTACAAGTAAACAAACCCTCTACTGTAAACAGTAGCGGGAATACGGTATCAAAGTAGGGTCTAACCACATGAACTGCTCAGTTGGTGATCATTTCCCTGGTGAAACTCCATTCATCCTGCTATTATCATGTAGGTCTGTAGGTCTGTAATAACAACAAGAATGTGTAGCTGTATAATTTCCAACATGAACGACACGAATTCCATTGCGGGACATTTGTCAGAAGCCAATACGCTCATCATTCAAGTTTCAGAGGTAATTGGTCAGGCAAAATAGTCTTACCGAGTATCAAGAGCCACTAATCTTGTTGTAGGTAGGGTCCACCGTTCAAAATCACTACTTGAGTCACCCAAAGATCGTGGAAGATACGTACAGGTTCAGGTCTATAAGGCTATACCGGAAATTTCATTCATGCAAAAATTCCTCCCGCCATCTCACTCTCTTCGGACCCCTGCATTATAATTCTCCTCACCCCATGCCACAGAAGTCCGTTAGTGTACTACGACGAAAAAAAGGAGAACCCCCAACCACTAGGTGTCAAACAGTGGCCCAAGGGCACAAAGCTGGAATTGTTGGAAGGTAAGGCATTTCTCTTCTGGCATCTCAATGCTCCCTGCTAAAAAACATATAGGGCTCTATCCAGTCTAATCATGTTGACATGTACCGCACCGCCACAAACAAGTTTTGCACGCAGTGGGGATATGGACTTGAGGCTGGAGGACCCACCTGTAGAAGGCAAAGACTATATGCCACCGACCATTGAATTGTACCTCGATCCAGCTGAGCATGAACAGGAGGAGAAACATCACATTGAATTTTGGAATGACCTCTACACAGTTAGTGAGCGAATTTCGAACAGATTTTAGAACTTGATTATACTGACAATTTTCATAGAAAATCAGGAACTGGGCTCACCACCACTGGAACAAGAAGAAGGTTGACAATACAGTGGTCTCAAGCATCATCCAGAATGTATCCTTACTCACGGCCAATCCTCCTCACCACCCTCAAGAGCACCAATATTACTGGAAACACTACTATGAGGCCCGAGTAAAGGCCGCTTCTGAAGATTATTGGACAGATGCCAGGCTACAACTAGCAGCCAAAAGTGCCCCTCGTGAGTAGAGATGCATAATCTGCATTTTTAGTTCTTACTATCTCCCAGCAGGCCATAGTATTCCTGCAATTGATGTCCTCTGCCCTCGGCAATCTGTGGCGGCGGCGGCCGGTCCCCTGTGCTACTTGTATTCTAAGGGGAAAAAACGGAATTAGCTCGATTTCCCATCGGCTCCGTACTGACCACATCCGCCCCGACTCGGAGACCCCGAGCTTCGATTCTTCGAGGGGTATTTATCCGAGCCGCTCCGCTGTCGTCGTTTCGCTTTGGCCGACTCCCATCCCCTCCTGCGTAGCTATCTCCATTACTCAACTAGTACTGTTTTAGTGATGGCCAACGTGGGAAAGCATGAGTTGCCGAGTGGGGACCGATTGCTCGGGGATAACGGGGTGTTGTGACGGAGGAATGCCCTCCCCACAGTCCCACTACCATTCAATGTTTTCTTATCATACTGTCATCATCCACTTGGACGTCGGATCAGTGGGTACACTAAATTGGTTGAAGGACACGACATTTCGGCAGTTTTCTGGCTTCATCTGCTAGTCTCCCTTACTCCAGTAGAATGACAGTGCCGTCCCGGAAATCAAAAAACCCTGCCTCAAATCTTCTGACCTCCACAATTGTACCCCAGATATCCCCTTACAAATTGAACTGTGTTCTCGAACACGGGCAAAGAGTATTTGTGAGCGCTTCAGATGGCAGGCTATAATTAGTGATTACGTTCACCACCCCTTTTTTTCGGGGACGTTCAAGGCACCCGTTCTATTCTTTGACCTCGGAGTTCCCCCCTCCGGTTCACACCCAAGCACTGTGGTTTATATGAGGGAACTTGATAAGAAAAACAATGTGGGTCGGTGGGTCGGTGGTTTCATGTCTCCGGATCTGAAGCATTCAGTTGCGGTACGTTGTCTTGTTCCCTTCTCGGTTCTCAAGGCGGTCTCATCATTTGCGAGAGCTCCGTGTTCAGCTTTGGAACATGAAGACAAAGACACCTGAAAGCGCGAAACTCTGCACACGCTAGGTACATACGTCAGCGGACCGAATCCGGCCCATCGATTCCTGTGCCCGCTACAATCGACGCAAACTCCCGGTTCATTTATGTTCTTGCAGCGAAATTTAGCTTGCTCAAGCTCTCTTTTACCTCCAGTCGAATTATCACGACCAGATTCTACAACGATACAAGAACACAGTTCTATTCAAATCGTCAAGCTACCGCAAAACTGACATTACTGCTGCAAAAGATCGTCCATGATACATGAACTTTTTGAAAAAGTTACGTGGATTAGCGGTAGAAGTTGACGTTTTTCTTGCTGTTCGCGCGATCCAGTTCGTCGATGTGTCAATGAAAAAAATGTTTGGGTAACGCCGGTCCAAGTGCTCCGAGTCGGTTTAGCACCGCAACTGAAATATATAACTCTAAACGCACCACCATGAAAAATCGCTATGCTATGAATTGCGAGTCCTTTTTGTCACTCTTATTCTCAATTTTCCGACCAATAGTTGGACGGGTTTGGCTTCAATCCTTTAGATATCAGTTTCAATGGTTAGGCGAAAGTCGATTGAAAACTCGTTGAAGCGTAACTGACCAATTCTTTTATTTAAGTATAACATTTTATCAGAGTTTCTTGCTACGGGAAACGCTCAATCTGAACATCCATCTGAAAACCCAAAACCAGTCTTCCATTCATTCTCACGCTGTGAACGGGAGCTTAGCGCCTAGCGTGTTGACCTCCCAATGAAAAATGAGCTGATTTTTTCTGACATCTGCGAATACCGATCGGTAATTGACGACAAGCTGATATCATCTGGATTTGGTCCACCGATTTGATGCTGCGGGTCTTCCTTTTTTATGGCAGTGAGACCAACATTTTTTTTTGGACTCTCTACTTCGTACTTCTTTGAGTTCGTCACTACAATGTACTACATAGTCAATGACACTGTTTTTCACCATAATCCCAGTGAACCACAAACCAGAATCTGCTACTGCCAGAGATACTGTCAAGCTCTACTCGAAGGTTGCGAAATTCCATTCTCAACCATGGTATCGACTACAAGCATTGAGACTACCTTCACTAATCACAAAGTTGCACAGTAAAATAACTGGGCTGGTTTCAAAAAGACTAGGACTTCGAGAGTAGCTGCCATTACATGATTTCAATTTGCATTCCCTAATCCGGATTTGCCGGATTATTTCTACATTTTGGTTACGGCGATCAAGTTGGAGGCAAAGATTAGTGACGAGACGTGGTGGTTCCATTGGCAAGAGAAACGAAGGGTAACTTTGGAACCACCAGGTCACTTCACTTAACCTCTGCCTCCACTTGATCGTCGTAACCAAACCATGGAAATAATCCTGGAAAGCCGGATTAGAGAACGCAAATAGAGTCTGTAATGCCAACTTGAGTTAATCCCGGTCTTTTTGATATCGGCCCAGTTACTCTTCCGTGCAGTAGTGAAGGTATTCCCGATGGTTTTGGCGAGGGCAACAACGTCTATGGCGAGGATAATATTCCGAAGAATCGACGATTATGTTAGCCTTGGTAACTTCGACGGTTTTTCTTGCTTGATGTTTCTCGTGAGATCGTTCCCTATGCACAATAGGGTGTCAGGAGCGCACCATTAGCGTAGACTCTACCGTTTGACTGACCTTTGTAGCTGCTGATACCTTCTTTAAACTCGCGCTACTTGAAGGCCTCGGGCTCAAATCTGCAGGGAGGCCGGCACAGGAGGTGCAGGCAGTTTCGAAAATTCGTTGAAAGACAGATGCTCTGCAGGACCAGGAGTGAATGAATACAGTGAGCTTCTAAGCTCTGACGGAGCAAACGGAATACCATCGGACATACTGCCTGAAACAACGTCGGTAGATCCAATTCATCTGAGAGGAAGAGGCGGAGGGGAGGACTAGTGAGGAGAAGAGACCGAGAAAAGACAATTTTATAGTCTCTGGGATCCAGATGGCCGGACTTTCTCTAGGATGGCATGCATGGTCAGCTGTTTTTCATTGGGAGGAAAACTGCGCGGGCCCAGTTAGGTCAAACCCTCGCAAGGTTGATTGTGCCGATAAAGAACAATTAAGGTTCCGTTTCGGAGTGGCAAAGGCAGCTAATCATAGAGATGATTCTGTGACTGTTGCAATTCTCTATTCTTAGTAATGAATTTTACAAACCATGAATAAGAATAGGGGATTGATATGGACAGTTCAACGTTCCCAATGAGAAATGAGCTGACATCCGCCGATAATTGATGGCTAACTGACACAAACTGATACAAGGTGACATGGTTTGGATTTGGTCACGATTTGACGCCGCAGGTCTTCTTTTTTTATGGCAGTGAGATCGACATCTTCCTTCTAATTTGTACTCGTCCCCACAACGTACTACAATATTACATAGCCTAAGTCAATGACACTGTTTCCCATCAAACCACGCGATGCTGTTCAATGATCCCAGCGAGCCACAAACCGGAATCTGCTACCAGAGATATTGCCAAGCTCTACCTGAAGATGGCAAATTTCCACTATCAACATGGTATCGAGCACAAGCTGCACTCACTTGAAGAACAGGAGGACTCGGAAGAAAGGTTACAAGGTCCGGACATCAGCGAAAGACGCAGGTGCTGTTATCTTTCCTGTTGATGCCAAGCGATGGTAGGCATAGCTAATGATTTTTTTCGATCCCGGCTCCTTACTGTGTGCCGTTTTAGATGAGACTCCCTTCAAGTTATGATGATAGCTCAGGCAGCCAGGCTTCTATCGAAACTTAACCAAGTTTTGAAGATCTCTTGCTTAGTCATTGTTTGTCCCTCTCAGCTTGTCACATAAACAAGCTGCATGTTTCTGTGTCTTCGCTTCCCCCACCATCTTCCTCCCTCAGGGCTCAACAAAACTCTTGTCCTCCATACTGCTGTTCGATATGGACTCAGCGTCACAAACATAAGGTCATTATGACATGTTGAAGAGCTCTCACCCCATCCCTAATACCGTCATTACAACCGTGACAAAGGCCTGACACTGTGAATAGGTGCAGCTCGGGCTGTCTTGGAGGTATTTTTTGGTGTTTCTGCTCCATGCCAATCTCTCTTCATACAACGAGCTGATCATACTATGAATGAGAAATGTCACCCGGAGATATCAATATGGTAGCGTAGAGCAACGCCGTCGTTTTTCAGGATACCGACTTCACACCCATTATCCAGCATGAACTTTACTGACTATCCTTACGCATCACCGCTCTACCACAGATAAAAAATGCTGCCTTTCTACAATATTGAACACATGCTTTTGATGCCTACACAAAACCCATAGCAGGCATGAATTTTAGGATGGAAAAGGTTGCTTCATAACCTCTGCTTTCAGCTTTAATATCTCTGTACTGTCCAACAATAATAATCCATCATTTTCATGTTTGAGTTGCTCACATGCTTATGTATGCATTTAGGATGATGTATAAACATGGCTAACCAGAGTCAGTGATATTTCAATGACTCAGCAGCTGAGGAAGGTGCAGTACTACTTTTCAATATTGAGCACAGCCTTGGTTTTAGGATGTTGCCAATTTTGAGGTATGCACAGTCTTTACCAAGGCCAGATATTGAGAAGTTCTAGAATGACAATAAGAGAACTTCAGTGGAGAACAAGATGGGAGATCCATACAGAGGGACCTAGATACTGGGGTATCTATCGAGGAGCTAGCATTTTACCCTAATCAGTCACCATTATATTAGTCATGTAATTAGTCATTGACTGGAAGTGCTAATCTTCAGCCCAAGTATCAAATGTCCTGTGTTTATTTGCATTTTTGGTATGTAGCTTAAGACCTAAAGGTTGTAAATACCAATTGCAAATGAAAGTTCTGGTTGTGTTCAGTACTTGCACTGGAAACTGGAATGAAATTGTCAGAATGCCGAAAGGCAAATAAACTGCTGAGGCTGCAGAACACAGTCTTGCATAGGGGACAGCCAAGCGGCTCACAGCATTACAGGAATGCACCTGAAAAGAACAATTCTCATTTTATTACATTCATTCAAACTCATAATTCATCATGATAGTGACTGTCTTGATCACTCCCACGTTTGTCCTCACCTTTGGTACCCTCCCGCATGCAGCATTGTTTCACCAAGAAAAGGGAACATTGATGTTCCAGCAGCCCAGTCTCCACAAGGCTATTATAACATTCAATGGTGGCCCTCAACTCCTGGTACTTCTGAGTCTGGGTGCCACAAAGACTCCTCATTTGAATTGGAATATTTGCTTCATGCTGTACCAATCCTGTAGGTCAGCTTTATCAACTGAAAGATATCCTGGGCCAGCCTGATAAATGGTAACAGCAAAAAATTAAAACATTGACATCCATGAAGTGATGTTCACCTGCTTCACCCACTGCCTGCTGAGCCCTCCTTTTTCTATCCTCTCAGATCATGTCTTTGACATGTTTTTCATATGCAACAGGCTGGATATTATGCATTACTTGTTTTCTAGTCAACTTATTCTGACCTGCTCATCAGCTTTACACATAAGTCTCTGGAGAAGTGACATTGCCTTCAATCTAGCAGACACCCCTTTGTTTGATTTAAAAATACCTAGTCTGGACATTGAACTGTTGGGTCAAGTCATTTGGATTACTTTTTGCTCACCCCCAAAAGCTGACTTGTTCCTGTTGATTGTCTTTGCCATGGATGCATGGTTGATGTTTTGTTCAGGGGTACATGCAATGGCACCTTCCCTTGAGAACTCGACAGTGAAGTCCTCCCATTTAACCAGGCTACCTTTGAGCAAGGTTACAAGCGTCTCAGTAAGCTGGGGAAGCTTTGGCAGTATTTCACACTGATGATTGTGTCTGGGCAATTCCAAGGTTTTCCATCGAACAATGCAATCAAGTAGTTGACATCAGAGCCAATGGCTGGCTTGGCCTTGGCAATATGTTTCTGAATGTGAGCTTCAGTTTGTCATGGAAATGTCCCAGGTTTTGTTCACTTACAGAGAAATGTCCATGGATCCCTCACACTGTATACAGGACACGGATAGTTGAGTGATGTATTATGATAGTGCCAATTCTGTGGCGAGTGAAGATGGTAAATCCAAATTCTTCACACAGGGTACCTTGCTGTCCTCATTTCCAATCTTTGTGACACCATGCAGCTCCAGCAATTGATGCAGGCTCAATGGCACTCATGACCTGGTATGAAGTTGCTAAGTAAAAAAGGCACTATCTGATGATGACTAGACCTACCTACCCTTGGACTTTTCCTCTGCATGTTTTGATGCAGACATTTCCAGTGCAAATCAGGTGGTGGCATCATGATTGCAGTTCCTCAGCTTGATGGGTGGCTTTAGGCCATTCTCAGTCCACCAAGCTTCTGCCATGGCTGCACCACCCTCAAATGCATTCATCTCTTTATGCATACAACACCCAACCCATAGAAAAAGGTCCATGGTTCCTTGTTCCTCAGGTGAAAGCTCATTACATGTTTTCTGGCCAATCTCCCTCACTGTCTCAGGGTATACATTTTTCTGTAGCTGTTCTTGCTCCTCTACTGACAGCATCCTCCAAGCATCATCACCACCTGTCTGCTTCACAGCCTTCAATATAATGTGCAACTGGAGTGACAAAATGAGAGTGAATCTGTTAGAAAGGTAGTAGACAAGTTTTTCATAGTTCCTCCTTCATACAAGTATCGACTGTATACTAGGTAAAAATACTCATTATAAATGTATGAAGCAAGTATTACCCGGAAGTTTCATATGGAAATAAGAAGTACTGGAAGTAAATTGACTGGTGTCAAGGTCATATTTCCAACAGAATTCATCTCTTCAAATGCCTTCTTTCCTCTCAGCTCCTGCTTGTATGCTATTTTTCAGTTATTAGTCAAGAAAAATTTTTTGGTCCTCTGCATAATCAATATGCATTCCAGTGATTGTCGTCCAGGATTTCCATGAGTCTGTCTCCTCGTTGAAGGGTATCTCTTTGACTATGCTCCATAAGTCATCCACAAGCTCAATCTGGCCTTCTCATTGTGTCTCACTAGTATGATTCACCACCACTGAGCTTCCAAGAAAGAAATCTTCCCAGTTTTCCATCTCAATCTTTAGTACTTGCATAGTGAGATTCACAGTTATTGTTCTTGTGGCTTGTTCCATTGCTACTGGTCACAATACCTGTTAGACTGATTAGTTTACTATCTTTAGATCAAGATTAAGATTAGGCTACTTTCAGCCTTTTGAAGATTCTTTACTAGATGGACTTTCAATGTCAATCCCCCTCCTTTGTTATTCTATTAACACTGTGATTGGAGACTGCTCTCCCTCTACTCATTCCCCAGCACCCTTGCTATCCTTTGGAAGGCACTGATGCATGTTCTTGCTGGTATGCTGTCAAGTGATACTAGCCCACAAATAGTATCCCTGGTTTATTTGGTACCAATCCCTTCTGCTTTAGGTGTACTGTGTACTCCAGCTTCTCATCCTGGGCATGCAGCAAATCATACAATCAATGATTTGCTGCACATTGAAGGCACTTTGGAAACTGCCAGATTGCCTCCTTTATTCAGTGCCTCTCTTTCCAAGCCAGTTGACCTCTGACCTCAAACTTGCAATCTCATCCTTCTTCAACTCTTCCTTTCTTTAGTGTTTCAATTCCAACTTCCATGCCCTCTTTCATCCCCTGCATCTCTATTTGAATATCCTTCTCCCTCTACATCAGCCCTCCCTTGATTTCTCTGCTTTACTAATCCAAGTTTTAACCCTTTTGTTGGCATTTCAGAAGGACTTCTTGTATCACCCTGTGTCTGCTGTTTCTGAAGCCAGTGTTGCATCATTCTCCTTGAGACTAGATACTGTGTAATTCCCTATATTTTCCCCAACATCACCTAGTCTGACCCCCAAGTGACATGCTGCATATGCTGCAGCAATCTGTTCATTTCATTCGGCCTTTGACTTGCTCTTTTTCCTGCTTTTTAATATCGCATTGCGTTATTGAGGGAATTTAGAGACATTAAGGATGGCAAAACACAGTTTCAACGTGAGTTCTAGGGCATGGTGTACATTCAGAGCAGACACACCTAGTTTGTTTACAAGTATTTCTGGATTTCTAACAAGCCCTCGGCATTTTGTAGTTGCTTTTGCATCATAGCCAAGCCTCAGTTGGGTCCATATATAAATAAAACTTTCTACCCTTGAGTGACACTGGACCACTTGTGTGCAATGTCATTGAATTTGCACCAATGGTGAAAGACCTCGCACCTCTGGCAAGTGACAGATTTTTCGTTTTACATCATATGTTTGAGCCTCGAGGTGCATGAGGTCCAAGGTCCACATAAAACCTAGTTGTCAGTGGATTCAACTTCCTGGAAGCTGCACAGTACCATACAATATGATGAGAACACTCGGTGGGCTACCAAACTAATGTTTATCAGCTGGACCTGTATCAGTATGTATCGACAATGTTCCCATTTTCTGATATATACTGATACATACTGATAAATATCAGCTCATTTCTCGTTGGATCTCAGAGCTCAGACCTGAACTATCCAGGGACTCCTGAGCTAGTACTATGTACAAAGCTAACACAGGTAAAAGAAGGGAGCAGCTTATAGGGGAAACGGGTGTGAGAAGGATGTACGGATTACACACGCCTTCCAGTTCAACTCCAAGTTCTTCACTTCCAAGACGCTTTATCCGACCCATTTTTCTGCTCAATCCCTCTAACCAACTTCCGACTCAAACCTGTCATTTCAGTTTTCTCTCCGAGCCCGAGCCCGAGCCCGAGCCCTCCTGCGGCAATCATAATATTTACCGTTCAACCCTCTGTCTCCCTCTGTCCACAAGTATGTCGGCGTTTCGTGCCGTTCACTTGCCATCCTGTGTATTTACTACCCCTGCCTCGATATATTGAGGCAGTGGTGTCCCTTGACAACTGGAACTGGAGGCCGTTCAATAAGTACAAAAGGATCTCTAATCTAAACAACTGTCTTGCCCCTGGCCACTCTGCGAAACGAACTAGGCGGATGGGGGAATATGGTCATTAGGCACATGGGTGAGAGAAGAGATTGGATAGATGCATACAGTGGAACGTTAACTCCCTTGCGGGTCTAGTAACGAAAAGAGATTCTGTGCATAAGCTCCAAGTGTCTACTCTCCAAAGCGACTTGTTACACCGCAATGAGGAAAAGTTATCTATTATATTTTGCAAGCAAACGAGTCACCCAGATGATGCCGGTATCGTTGATAAGGGTGCAATTACGGTTGTCAGTGACGGTGACAGGCGAGTAACCGGCCACGGTGTGTGCTACGATTGATATAACCGTTATGCAAAGGCGATCAGGTGGTTGGAGACTTGGACATCAATGACGACCGTTCATAGGAAAGATGTGCGTAACGATTGAAGCAGCTCAAAAAGCGTCCAAGCCAGGACAAAAAGCTGGCAGGGACCCAAGTATGTAACTGGTCTATTCGTACCTGTTTCAGTCCTTAATGACCCTAGGCTGTATAAAAATTAAGTAACCACAGATACTGATTGCCGAATAACCGCGATTCTGTCACCATTTCAAAGACCAACGCTTCAATGACTCCGAATGAGACTGAGCTACCTCTTACCTCGCTCGTTAAACGTCCCCGCTGAATTCACAGACCCTCGGTTCTTCGCATCCTCCAGTCCTCCGTAATTCGAAGCCTTTGAAACTCCATCTTGGACCTACATTTAATTCATTGATGTCCTCTGCCCTTGACAATCTGTGGCGGCGGCGGCCGGTCTCCTGTGCTACTTGTATTCTAAGGGGGAAAAACGGGCTTAGCTCGATTTCCCATCGGCTCCGTACTGCGAGGGGTATTATCCGAGCCGCTCCGCTGTCGCCGTCTCGCTTCTCCCTGCGTAGCTATCTCCATTACTCAACTAGTACTGTTTTAGTGATGGCCAACGTGGGAAAGCATGAGTTGCCGAGTGCGGACCGATTGCTCGGGGATAACGGGGTGTTGTGACGCGCATCCGGTCGGTTCACTCTTTCGTTGACGATCCTCACCCATCGTTTCTCATTGGTCTCCCTAGATTCTTCTATAATTTAACAACCTCTGAGCCTGTGAGCCCTAATTTCTACTATTTGGTTAGTTGAATGCTTTACCTTGAGGATCTCCGACCAGTAGTGGAAACGACTGTCCACGGACTCGAGGAAAGCTGGCTCTACAACGACTCGGTATTCATGTGGTGTTGTGGAAAGTAGCCAGATGAGCCACAGCCTGTCGAGTTTGATGGTTCAACATCACGGTGCACGGCGTCAGGGCGACTTGAAACCTCAATGGAGTGGGAGCGTCGGGAAAGGACGAGCTTCAACGTACGACAGAGTGAGGACGTGGCGTAAGGAGGGGGGGATATTCTAGGCGAGATAGCTTTGAAATTATGTGAGTTCCGTGGGCTCTAGGATGCTCCTTTTTCTGTGCTAACGCTGAGCGTCCCAAGGCCAAAAGAAGTTCTCTCCTCGAGGTTTTTTATCCAAGGACCACGGAAAGGGTCTTTGGCTTGGCTGCTTGGAACTGCGACCGATCTCCCTTCGTTTCTGGACACGACCCATATACGTATCACAACTCCAGAACTTCATCAATGAATAACGATCCCACTAGCGATAGCTCGTTTCTCTCATAAACTCTCCATAAGGCTGCCGCAATCCAGCTCTTCAAGCTTTTGCACAGTACAGAGCGTGTACGAGGACAGAGAAAAAGGCTCGTCGTCGGGTAACAGTTGTGCTTCCTGAGACTCCAGTACTCTGTTTTCTCTCTCTTGATAACGTAGGATTCTGCGGGAGACTCTTTTCCGTCAAGATGAGCTCAACCGCATTGTCACTACTCTTCGCAGCTAAAACGGCCCCTCTCATCGGCGTTGCACATGGCGTGAGCTCATCGTTTTCCTTCCTGCTCTACCACAAGATAGGCAAATTCGTTATTGTCAAAAAGTGAAGCTACTGTGGCTCGTAAGTCATTCGAGTATGGGCGAAACATCAGAGGGAGCTGGTGATGAATACTAGTGCTGTCAACGTAGATGTAAATTCGTACGTATTCAGGGTTCCGTCCGGTTTTCGATTGTGATTTTCTGATCCCTTCCCGTCTCTCTGCAGCTCTGTTGCGAAAAGCGTGTGAAGGCTGCGGCGCAGAGAAGGTTTATTCTAGTGTGTCTACACCTTACTCATCTCTTTCTCTTGGCCTATCTGTACTTATATTACCCGCATAGCACACTGTCAATGTAGACCCGTTATTGCTCGCGTTACCAACCCTCGTACCTTGGACGTGTGAACAGTTGATCTTCTAGTTCTGAATGTCAGAGTCTTATGAGGACTTGAAACGTACGTCGAGCTGATATGATATTGGTATGTGCACGGTATGTCAGCGTTTTCTTCTTGCTGTTTGCTGCCATCTGTTGACTGTGTCCAAAGGGTGATACCTCATTCATTGGTTTTCTCGACTGATACGGCGTCCCGCTCAGAGAACCGTTCAACCCAGGCTAGAAGGCCCTAATTTTGCTTCTCAAAGGCACAGGTACTCACCAGAAGTACGTACGCAAATACAGTCCTGACTGATGTTACAATGGGAAATCAGCGCTCAGATTCCGCTTCGTCGTCCCAGCTAGCGTACCTGTGGTTCACTGCCCAGCCATTCAACGTGGCATGATCCTGGCCAAGGCACAATTCACAGAGGAAGCCAGAGTAAAACAGATGCGGTCGTTCCTGATCAACGCATCGGTTTACATCCCTGGCGTTTTCTTCGTTGCGGTCGTCCCCAAGGCCGTCTAGTGCCGCTCAGGGGTGTAAATGGCTTATCCGTCCCTGTTTCACGGCTGTCCAAGCTAGAAATACACTGTAGCCGCACAGCACGCGACGTCCTATCCTCTGGCTTGCTCTAACCGGTTTTCAGTTTAGCGGGCGGACGTACAAAGGTCACCGGTCCAAAGCCCACTATACGAGATAAAACTCATCATCTTCTTCGTGAAAGAAATTTGACGTCTACATTGAATTTTTCACAAGGACGCGTCGTAACGTACCCCTGGTTTTTTCTCGTTATCTGCCTGCCAGGCTGCCACTTTCCCTTGATCCCTTCAGAACATAGGAACAAATCTCGTCACGCCATGCCACTGTAAGCATATAACTAATCCCCTCCGTATTTTTAAAGACATTCAATCTGTATTCTAAATTCCGAGACCTAGGCCTACTGTTCCATTGACATCGACGTTCCCTCCCCCCCCCTGGTTCTGCATAATCCGTTTGGCAGATCTGTGGCGCTCAACATAGATTACGGCTGCCCCTGCTCCCGTGCTACGTACGCCATACTGTCTACGTATGTCGTCGACCGAAAAAGCGGGCGTCCATCGAATTAGTTTTACCACCTGACCTCGGGGAGCTCGAACCGCCTCGCGATTTCCGATCGAGGCCCATCCTGCCCATCAATAAACCTATAGGCTTCTAAAGTTGTGAGTTGGCAATAAATCTATCATTTCTATGTATAGCCCATTCTTCGTGTTCGGTACGGCTATATACCTGCAAACGGTTCCAAAGCCACCCCAGGAAACTCCACTCGTGTGAGTTGCCCCTAGAAATCACCAAAATTAGTATGAAACTCACGCGTTTTTTGACTTTTGACTTACTAGCTCGGGATATTAAGCTTTAACACAAGGCGGCCGACCGTGGGGCCTAGGCCCTCCTATGGAGCGGCGATATCTCCATTATACTACTATATCAGCTAGAACAAGGGGGAGTGTTGGGTATAAAAACCTTGATCGGTTTTTCATGGTTTTCACCAGTTTCATTCTTTTCCCCTGCTCAGTCCTCTCTACATCCCTTCCACCCGTAGCCTTTTATTCTATTCTACTACAGATTCCTCCCTCCCCCACATTAACTGCCGACTCCATCGCTCTCATTCATCCCGAAAAGCCCCCTGTACCCAGAGATCAGAAACAAAAAAAAAAAAAGCAATCGAAAAGCTCTCCCCCAACCGAAAAATTCGTCATCAACGGTAACTGCCAAGCGAGTACCACATCACTCGAGGGTTTTTTAATTCTTTCTGCTCAGTCATTTGTGACCGGGTACAGAGGGATCCTCGCGTCGTGGCGGCCGCAAGGATTACCGTTCATCGAAAGGAAAGGGAGGCTTTGATTATTTTTTTTTATGTTTTCTGGTTTCTGGGATTCTGGGTCTTCTTTCTTTGCGGCTTTTTTTTTTTTTTTGCGGTGTGTGTGGTCTCTGGACTCGAATTTGGGGGACAAGTTTTTAATAGATCTTCATATCTCTGCTACCGCGGCCGTCGGTTTGGACCGGGTGTAGGGTTAGAACTTGAGAAAACGAAACGTTTGTGTGGTTATCTAATTATTTTGGTACCTTACTCCATTCCTATCGACGAGACTTCTGCTGGAAGTTGTGAAAAATGTTCAGCGAATGGTACTTTGAAGGATGAATTCATGGAGGCTGATTAAGGCCGTTAAAGGAAACACCGGACCGACCGACGAGCCAAGCAACTGCAAGTTTCTTTTGTGATTTTTCCTACCCTTTTCCAATGGGACCTGGGAGTGAGCTTTCAAACTTGAGATTGTCTTCGTAGTGGTTTAAAACTGTGTAAAAAAAATGCATGTTTATTGTCAATCTATTTTTGCATTAAGAGGGAATCGAACCCCCGGCGGGTCGAACAGTAATGTTCTTGCTATCTGCTATGGCAACGACCCAGGTTACCACTACCCCATTAATGCCATGCTCTTCTGTCACAATTCAAGGCTTAGATACCGTTGCATTTCAAGTTCCCACGACCGAGGGTCTCCGCTTGATATCGCGAAGCAAAACTTGAGACAGTCACTGAATCATATACAGAAAAAGCGGAGGGAATAAAAAGTTTCGCTGGGCCAGCGTACACTCGAACCACCCGGCGATTTTCGGTCGAGCCCCGCCCGTCCTGTGCGCCAATAACCTATTAGGCGTGTAAAGTTGAAAGTTGTCGATATTTAAGATATTCGTGTTTGGTACGGTTCCATCGCGTTGTACTCAATCCAAGATGTAACAAACAGCATAAATCAAGCTTTCAAATGCGGTCGACGTAGCCATGCAGGCCCTATGGAGCGGCGATATCCCCATTATAATCAGCGCCGTTAAAGACAGGAACTCGGAGAGAAGTTGTGTATAAAACCCGGTCAGTTTCAATAGTTTTCTTCACTTCTTCATCTGCTCAATTGCCCCCGGACCCCACCACCGCCTCTCATTCGCATTTGTTTCCTCTCTGCGCTCCATCTTCCAAATCCGTCGAGTCCTTTCAAAAAATTTAGAGTTTAAAGTTACAGGTCCCCCCCAAGCCACAATCGTCATCAACGGTAACTTCCAAGCGAGTACCACACCCAACTCAAGGTTTTCCTCTCTGTTCAGTCATCTGTGACCGGGTACAGAGGGATCCACGAGTCGTGGTTACCGTTCATCGAAGCTTTGATTTTTGATGTTTTCTGGTTTTCTGGGTCTTTTCTTTTCTGTGTTTTTTTTTTTTTTTTT
>MU127911.1:10476-51471 GCA_014904975.1 Marasmius fiardii PR-910 | reverse complement strand
CGGATTCGTCCAAAAAAGGATTGTCAGTTATGATCGAGAATCCACGTGGCTGAATGATTTCCCTCCAGAGCGCGTTCAGTGCGTTCCAAGGCTCACTTGTACATAAGAATCATCAATGAATGGGTAAAGATAGGCAACAGAAAACACAGGGCAGCATTTTTAAGCTTCAACATAGATATCTACACTGAGGGGGTGTCATACCAAGCATTTATTTTTCTCCATCTACTTTCAATATGCCTACAAATTGCTGCCTAGATAAATTCTCTAAAACCTTAGCTCTGTACTTGATGTCTATCATGTCTTTTTTCACAACGGACGGAAAGAAAATCGCGTTGGAGAAAGTCGCGACGCGTTTCGGAACGGGTGAAAACTGGGTACACGTGATCCTATCCGTGTCTCCAGCCAATTTAAACTCCGCGCTCCAGGCCCCTCACAACGAGTTTCTTGTGAGGGGTCGGTCACAGGCCTAGTTGTAAGTTCCTTTGATGAAAATCATAGGGGCCGGTCATGACCGTTTTACAAAGTCAGAAAAATCACCGACGAGCCAAGCATACGCTGTCATCATAAGTAGCTAAAAATATTCTCTCATTTTTTTGGACCTTCGATCGTTCCAATGGGACTTGGGAATAAATCACACTCAGACTTCACTTCGTGTCGATTTCCCAAAAAAAAAAAAAAAAAAAAGAAAAAAAGAGAATCAAAAAATTCCTCCTATTCTTAAAAAGTGCATTAAGAGGGAATCGAACCCCCGGCGGGTCGAGCAGATCAAGTTGTCCAACTATATAATGGCAACGACCCAGGTTACCACTACCCCATTAATGCGGTACTTTATTAACATCAGTCCAAGCTTTATATAACGCTCCAATTCCAAATCCCGCATCTTCCAAAATTCTGCGTTGGCGTCAAACAAGTCTTGTATGTGATTGAGATAATCACTGAAAATCATTCTTTTGAAATACATCAACGATCTACCGATACAACGATGATCATGAGAGAGAAAAACCAAGAAATAAAAGGCCAGTTTGCCTCAAAAGCAAAAAAAAAAAACTTGGGTACGTAAGAGACCAAAAAAAAAAAAAAAAGTCCAGCCCGGTTTCCAAGAAAAGCGATACATAACATAATTATCGTAGTTGATAGTTGTACGTCGTCATGACGACAAAAAAAAGAGGTTTCACTTGAACAGCAAGTGTGTGGTGTTGTCCTTCGTCCGGTCTAGGGAATTGAAGCGTAGAGACAGACCCGGTCTGCAAGAGGTATGTACAGCACTAAGGCGATGGCGAGAGATGATGATAGCATTGTCGAGAGAAAGCGAGGGATGCGGGTATCGTATGCATGAGAGAGAGAAAAGAGTTGCGATGAGGAAGAAAAAAAGACCTGAAAATAAACGATGCATCGATGAGCTGGGAAACAACAGACCCGCGCTTACTCGGAGAAAAAAGGAATGGGTCAAAGAAAGATGATGGGAGGAACCCGTGGTCCTGCGGTTAGCCTACTCAAAAAAAAATTCAGTTCTTCCCCGATAAACGAACGGAGGAGACCACTCACCGGTCACCCATTCACAACACGACAACATGCGGCACCTGAAGATCCTGACCCACACTACGACTGACACCCACAACCAACTTATCAACCGCTCCAGCAAACCTCTCACAAACTTCCCTCTTAAAACCCCTCACGTACTCTTCCTGTTCCCCAGTCTCAGGACTACACGGATACCTCTTACACTTCTCAACTCCTCTCCACTCTCTCCTAACAATCTCCAACGCCTCTTCCCCATCGCTCGCAACACCACTCTG
Source organism: Marasmius fiardii PR-910 (assembly GCA_014904975.1). Taxonomy (NCBI): domain Eukaryota; kingdom Fungi; phylum Basidiomycota; class Agaricomycetes; order Agaricales; family Marasmiaceae; genus Marasmius; species Marasmius fiardii. Next base: position 49,675 of record MU127911.1, on the reverse strand, counting down.
TATCAACCAACATCCGATAACCATACCCGTCCGACCAATTCCACCACGGCAATGGACAGCGGAAATTCGGCCGGCTGATGAATTTTCGGAAAGACAGGAAAGAATAGAATGAAGCAACGATAAAGAAGAAGGCAACGACCTATCTCGAATCGGAAATCGGTGATACTCAATTTCAGAAGCGGGAATACCGAGACGTGCAGCTCGGTGGTAGAGAACGTTGTTGTTGCTGAGCTCGGTGTAGTAAGGTGATAGTTCTCCGTCTTCGGTGAGATCGATGAACGTCCTTACACCTGCGAGGAGAAGAGCGTCTAGTTTGGGTTTGTAAGGGTTTTTGGGAGTCCAGGGGTATTCGCACGCGAGGAGAAGAGGTGTGGCCCAGTAAGAGTTGGGAATGGGTCGTGGACGTTTGATGCCAGAGACTGACATTGAAGATGGTGATGATGAAAGGCGACTTGACGACGGCGAACGAGGTGCGTAGTTCGAGGTTGGGGATGACGATGACGAAGTGAGGTTGGGCGATGAGGATGATGAGCTCGTTGGAGGCGGCACGGTTGTCATTTCTGACGTCGTTAGGGAGGGAGTCGTAAACCAGCGACCGAGCGTCCCTTTTATGGTGACCAGAAGGGAAAGAGTGAAAAACGAGGATCCGGAATCAAATTCAAAAAAGCGCCGCATCAACGTGGCGATGCTGTACAGCATTTTCTTTTTTTGAACTTTTGACCGACCTTTCAATGGGCTCTGAGGCTGGGCGCAATCTCGACTTTTCGCTTTTTATACTGCTCAGAGCTTTGGCTTCCTGTGATAATTTTTTTCAAGCATGGAATATGCATGTCTGTCCTCGCCTACGAACCAAGAAAATATCCCTTCCCGCTAACCCCGGTTAACCGCATGCGGCTGCAGGGACGTTTCGGGCTTGGGGCGTCACATTAAATTTAGGGTCTTGAATTAACGTTATGGCACTCAGTGGCGAGCGGTGGTAGCAAGTAGCTCTCAATCGCATCCCATCGAGCTAACAAGTTTTCTGACCATGTCAAGTGGCAAAACATGTGGAATTTGTGCATGTGCCGGAGGAACTTATCCATTTCTGATGCGAGTGATTCTATATCCTTTTCTGGACTGGTGTACAATCGATTGATCCCTGGGCCTATGGTAGTGGCTATAGAACACGCGCTTTGTTCGTAGGGTATCATGAACGAACACCGCGAGAAGTTCGCTCTGGTGACCTTATGTTCTTGCCAGACAGTCTGACTGACTCAAACTACAGCCCTCAGGACGAAGATTTCAGGAATTTCGGACCATACGGAAAGTGTGGATCCGGAAACCCGTGTCGAGAACGTGCGGATATCGTGGACGAAGCGTGTTGAAAAGCTCATAAGAGTGACCGAAAAAACTCGCCTTTCCAATCATGATGAGCCTAACAAGATTGGCCACCCAGAAGGTTCGACTCGAGATCCCGATGGACGGAGAGCAGAGGCAACTAGAAGCCTAAGCAGTGAGCATTTTGACGTTTATTAATCCTTTCTTCGCTTAGCTTTTGCTGATAAAGACCCTATAATAATATAAAACAGCAACGTTGATAGCATTCGGTCGGTCGGATCACTGGAACTCCCCTGAAAAACTACAAAATGACAGAATCATGCATCAAGTCTCAACGATGACCCGTGCGCATGAATTACTGACTTCCCGCTCCTTCGATGACTCAACCCACAACCGCAAGAGGGGATGGAAGCTGCATAGAACATAACGAAGCCGACCCCAGTAAGTAGCCGGAACAGAAGTCCTATCGAGTTTTTTCCGATTTGTATCCAGCCAATTGAATTGAATGCATGACAGAGAGAACGTAGGTCGAAAACAAGTTCCGCGCCGGCGCGCGGTACGTCATTCCGAAAAAAAAAAAAAGATCTCTATCCCGTCGCGGCGCAATCACAACTGCAACGTGTTTTTTTACAGTTACTGCCAACAAGACGCGCATGAACTATAGTCATCACCCCCACGGTTCAAATGAATGGGAAAACGCGTAGTCCGGTTGTCGATCGAGGATCACTTGACGAGCGTATCACTATCGGCGCGATCACTGTCGGTTTCCTGGTGATTTGCTAAAGCGGTATATATGCTAAAAGATCAGCGATGAAACTTTCGTTCAATCCCCTGCCTATGATCAAACGAAGCGGCCATGTTCAACGCACAATGCCATGCCATGCCTTATGGTAGTGGCGTTTTAGTGGGGAGCAGCGCCGCCACCTGCATTCATTGACCCTGTACGCCACGACATATACTTGAATAGGGGGTGCGGGGTTACGAAACCATTCAATCGCCAAATGACCTATGGCGCTGTCGTAAGCAAAGTCCCTCAAAATCCCCCCTAAATTCTAATAAACATCCTCTAATTCCTTCCTTACCCAATCCTTCGTCTCCAACTGGCAGAGCGCACGACTTCTCCCTCCGAACTTCCCCCTTCTAGATCTCTCATGGATTCTCAGTACAAAAAGGGTTTGACAGTCAACCGGCGAGTCTTGATTTATACTGATGGAGTTGTATGTTAGAGAGTGGGATGGAACGGTTGGGACTCGAATAGGGGGGCATTGGTGTGTTGTACTAGGTGAGTTTGGGGCTGAAGTCAAGGTAATTTATTATTATAATCTAGATTGTCCTGAGGGGTCAGTACATTGAAGGCGATCCCTATGTGTCTAAAACCTTTTTGTCTGACCAAGTTGGAGCAAGCACAGACATATTATTCATTAGCTTACTGATAGAATACTTACAGATCATCTTACTTGTAGGTATAAAAGCTTGATATAGTCAGAACTATACATTATATTTTCTTATTTCTACAAGATAGACAAGGCCACAAAGACTGTTATGCAATTGCCTGTATTACAAAGATTTTATTTACTTGAAGGTTTGCTCAGTCAATGAATATAGTACTTAAAAATCAATGACTACTTGGCAAACTTGATTGAAATTCCTCAGTTGCTGTGTGTTCTCTGGCAACTCTCAAGGACAATGCCAGAAGAAGGGAATCCTCATACTTCCAGCTGTGATCAGAGGTAACCTTGTTTGGGAGATCGGTTTCTGATTATGGTAACCAATTGGCTTGGTTTTCATATTGGCTCTCACCACATTTCATATCTACTTACCTAATTACTTTCTTTTATTTACGACGTGCACGGTAATCTCTCACCTCCGCTTTCACCACTGTAGTGGTCTGCTGAGTACTGATTACCTCTCTGTCCATTAGACAGGTTTAACAGGAAGTTCTTTTACGCCACTTTCTTGTTCCAATCTCTGTGTGCAAAAGTTAAAATGTTTCAATCTTTGGGCCCAGTCACCATATCTCGCATACTGGATAGCCTTAAAACCGTTGCATTCTCAAGGTCCTTACTCCCGAGCTGTGTAATCACGGGCATTTCATTGCTCCATAAATATCAGCAGACCCATTGAATTCTATCGGGATTCCAATCAATAGATGTGAGATGACTCAATAGCTGACAAGGTCGGAAGAATCTTTTCTTTGATTAAAAGTTTGGGAATACACATGTGGTTTTTATGGTGTTTAAAAATGAATTGACCGCGCACAGAGAGGTTTTAACGTTCAGGTGGCCATTCAGAATACCAACCCGAAGTCCCGTTCCATGCCTCTTACCGTTAAACCCTCTTACCGTTGAACCCCGTTCCCTCAACGGAATATAAAAAAAAACACAAAAAGTTTTGGATTTTTCCACCATAGAAATCCGTCCGGCAGCAAAATCTAGTCGAAACGTCAAATATAGTATGGAAATGTAAACGCTTAATTTTTTTTTTTACGATTCGTTCTACGTTTGAATTACAGTCGGAAACACCGGGCCTGTCTGTCGTGTCAACACTGTGGTGTAGCAGGGAGTTTTGTTTTAACCTATATCCCTAAAACTTGCCCTTCTTTTCGTGACAAGATTAGCCTTTTGAAAAGAAATCGGAATTGAAACGACCATAAACTTTTGGCTAAAATTTCTTTTCCTCGCGCCCGATCATAAACCACGATGGCATCGTCACACAAGTTCTTCCCTCTCGGACAGACTGATATAGTTCGGTCAAACGAGTTGGACAATACTACCCTTAGACAGGAAGGGCCACGACTTCGCCCCGTTCCGCTCATTTGAAGGAATCGGATTCATCCCTTGAGGAGGCTCCGGAGTAGGAACCCACTGTCTGTTACACATTGATCCCCCATCTCCTCTGTCCAGTTGTGCCAAACTCTACACTTCTGTGGTAGGAGCCAATCGGCCTACTCGGGGATCTCTTTTTTTCATACCTGCCACTGGTTTTCCCTATCATTTCCGTTCCACCTTTTTTACTCTCTCATTCTCATCGCTAGGCCTTATTCCATCGGATTATTCACTTTTTCATATGATACGGCCAAGTCCATGAGTTCCAAGTTTATTCCGTTTACATCCAATCGTGATGTGCGCTGCGCCGGGACCTTGTCCACTCCGTTCGTGCTGGAGGTTTCCAGCTCGTTGTCATGCCGTTGAACAAGGAGGAGGTTACCTTTCATGGAATGAGAGATAAGATGATTTCCTTTTATAGTTTATCTTTTTCTGCTCTACTTCTGCACGGACCCACGTAAAAAAGGTGTTTGCCTCTCGTAAAGGAATCGAGCTTCCCTTCTTTCCCCCCCATCTTTTCTAAGCCAACCTTGAGTTTCCCCCACAACGAGCCGAGTGTCTCCCTTCCCACAGTTTCATTCGTTCATTTTTCTATTTTGGATCGTGCCTATTTTTTACTCTACCGCTACGCCGAGATCTACCGACTGATCACTCTCGCACCTTTACGAGTAGTTTCGACCTACTCTGCGCAATTCTACAGACCATAACGGCCATGTCACCTTCGAGAATTCGTCGAAACATATCTCTGCGTGGACGCGAAGTGAATCGACACAGTCAACCTTTGAGTCTCCGATAGATCAACGTACTATTTTTTTTTGGTATGTTGTTTGAAACGAGGTCGGGGGTTCCGATGTACTATACCTGAGAAAGGACAGCTTTTTTACACTCTCTGGGATCCAGACAGTTGGGACTGTTCTCAGTTTTAGCATTCGCGGTCAAGTGTTGCCCTTTATCCGGGGAGAAGTGCAAGGGCCCAAGTTATTCATCGTGGGTCGATAAATGAACATTTGCTCCCGCCCTATGTTCCGCAAAGCGCTGTAAACGGAAGTAAGGTCGTCGAGAAAGAGTTTAGCGTCGGTGATTATTTTTCAATAATTGAATAATGTAAGGAACCGACATGGTGGGAAAGTTCAGTACGTCATACTATCGAACTCCCCGCGGCAAGTGCCCGATATCGATCATCTTGTTGCTTCTCACAAAGATCAGACTCTCGTCGGTATGTTGAGATGAGCTCTTCAGTCTATCTTCCCTTCACTCATTTCTAACAACGTCACTTCTTGTCGAGTCATCCTAAATAGCGTGGACGACTGAAATCGATTTCACTATGAATGGCATGTAGCTCTGTTTAAACTCCAAATCTTGAAGCGAGGCGTCGAGGTTGAGCAAAAAACAAAAAAAATCGAGAAATAATCTTACTTCCTGAAATATCTGCCAAAAGCGTCACTTTGACTTGGCTTCTGACCGTCCCTGCCCTTCTTTCTCAAATCACGGTCTCCGCTAATGCTCATTGAGAAACTGAATCTCAATCCCCGAGTCCAATTCACACGACTTGTTCATGAACGGAACACCCACGGCCCCTCGGATTAAGCGAAGCGACAGGACAAACAACAGCTTCTTCGCAAGGCTTCCGGTAGTTCCACATCTCCGGAGCTGAATTATCTATGTATAACGTATAACATAAACAAAAGCTCTGTTCGCTCCGAAGACCCGTTCATCATTCACAAAATGACAGCCTCTATCACAAAAATTTATTGTGGGATAAATGATCCGATTCTTCGATTTGTGAGCAGTTCTAACAAGTTACCCAGGAGCTTGGGGTCACAATCAAACTTGAGATTAAATCCACTGTGTAGGCAGCGATTCTTCTATCATAATCATATCGTTTGGAACTGGAATCGTCGGCTCCTGACTTTCACAAATCTCTCAGCACCATTGCGAGTATTCGAAAAGGGGAGAAAAGCGTACCAGTTGGTCCTGTAACAATACGGACGACGAGCAAGTGAGTACCGTAAGGAAAGTTGAACACTCCTTTGAGTTTAGTGAGATGGGACATCAGATCGGTGACATCGCAGTCCTCTTTTTACCATCACGTTATTCGCCACGAGCGGTACGCGTCTCGTTCAGAACCTGAATTGCCTTGATTGGTTTGTAGTCGAGTTCTGGAGGAAATAGGAAAGCGGAAGATTTTGACAGCCTGAATTTCAAGGAATTCTCAAGAAATTGACGTCGTGCCCGTGCGTAGCGGTTCCCTATGTGTGTATCTGAGTCAATGCCAAGCCGTCTACCAGCGTTTTTGTTTCTGATTTATCTTTGTCGAAAATAGTACTGTATCAAATTGAATGTTCCGTTCAGCTGTAAACACATCAGTGATCTCTACTTCCATTCCACACGGAAGGGACAAGACTGTTGAGATTTGGGCTGTGGAAGCAGCAAGCCTGTGTGAGTACTCTCACCAGTATTCCAGAACTTTCTGTAGTGACTCAAGCTCCAAGCTTTTTACTCAGCATTCTCACTTACTGTAGAACATTCTAGATACATTGTAGGGTATATAAAGACATAGGTAGACACTGGGCTTCCTCATCGGTTTGCTCTAATTCAACCCAATCTTACCATTCAGTGAAATTGCAAACCTACCTTACTCCTCATCATCTAATCACTCACACCCGGAAATCCAACAGATGTCATGGCCATTGGAAAGTGCGTCTCCCGTCTATATATGATACAATAATACAATGTCTGACCCAATTTACTCTAACAGTCATGAACTTACTGAATATGACAGAGCCTTGGACATGTCTGTAGTACCCTCATTAATGGTATCTTGCCTAAGGCTAACATCCCGTTTGCAGGCATCAGAATTTTGCGCCTGCAATCAATGGCTATTACCTTTCATCAAACGTGAACATCACCTACATGGACAACCAAAACAACATCGTCAATGTATCAATCGGAGGTGTGCCTTTCGCTCATCCGTTGCGGTAGAATACTAAGATTTTCTAGAACGTTTCGCAAAGTTCAAGACCCGAAAGGACGTCAAATTCAGGGTTCTGACTCACTCGTTTACCATCCTGATGGCTGAGCAGGGGTCGACGTGTAACGGCTTTGGGCGTTTTGTTCAACTTTGCGGGCAATGCTGCAAATACCAGCGTACAATTGGTAGAAGATATGGTCAAAGAAGCTTGGGTTCGGAACTTGAATTGATCCTCGTCCTTCGAAATGAAACTAAACCTGCTCAACACTACTAGTTCACGGAAGCAATAGAAGAAAAACCAGATTTCTTCCTCCTTGTTGGGTGCGTGTTCAACTTCACCACTTCATCCATCCTGTTGAATCTCACTGACACACCAATAGTCACATGCCCGTTGCTGGCAAAGGCGACAGCTGTCCGTCGGACCTTTTCAGTGCTAGATGCTTTTCAAACTTACATGAACTCAAGGGCCACTTGTTTTCGATGCCATCCGCAAACTACATCCATCAACACCTATCCTCATCCTCGGAGGTGAGTCATCTGTTTACACTTTCCCGTTCGTTATCAGCTCGAATATGCTCCCTTAGGTCATACCCACATTCGAGACTGTGGTAGGTTGATCTCGTGGAAAATGAGTGCCAATCTGATTTCCGTACTTCAACGCGTGTAGTGCAGCTGGATGGACGATCGATGTCCCTGGAAAGCAGAAGATACATAGGTCTTTCTGCTTGTTTCTCTTGCTCTCCATCTCGCCAAAATGTCCCTGTAGGTTGGATGAGTAAGCCCCATTCTATTATATTGTCGCCAGGTCCCCTCTCACCCTTGAAAGGCGTAAAACTTGACAGTTCGCAGGATAAGAGCGGAAACCTCACGTTTAGCAGAAGATACCTGGATCCGAATCGTGTCACTTACGAGGTAAGCCTACCTTTATTTTATCGGCTTCTAAGATGGCTTACAAAATGATTAGTTCCATACATGACGTGACAATGGTTCCTTTGATACTAATCAAGGTTGTTCCATTAGCCAAGGATTACAAAATCTTGCTGCGAAGTTTGACCTTAACTACACGTACGGTGATTAGATGATGAAGAGTAAGGTAGGTTTGCAATTTCACTGAATGGTAAGATTGGGTTGAATTAGAGCAAACTGATGAGGAAGCCCAGTGTCTACCTACATCTTTATATACCCTACAATGTATCTAGAATGTTCTACAGTAAGTAAGAATGCTGAGTAAAAAGCTTGGAGCTTGAGTCACTACAGAAAGTTCTGGAATACTGGTGAGAGTACTCACACAGGCTTGCTGCTTCCCCAAATCTCAACACCCTTATCTCCTACACCTCCCACATTGGGCCACCAGGGGCCACAACTCTACTTCCTCAATCAACAATTGTTCTATCTTCTATTTTTACTTCTTGAATACTAGAGCCATTCTTCACAGATAGAGAAGGTGATTTGAGGCTTTTATCAAGCCCTCACCCTTCAGTAAATCACAACTACAATGAATGAGGAATGAAAGAGGTGTGTGTTATGATTATTATTTTCTCAGATCTTTCCGGAATTCTGTACGGTTCTTGCGCCAGTTTCATCAATATCGGTCCCCAGCCCCGGTTGTTCTGGCATTTGGACGAAAATTTTGGCTGGTGACCTTCGGGGGAAAAAGGTGAGTGCCCAAAAAGTGGGACGACAATTATCTGGCGTTCCTGAGATCCACCTAAATCATGCCCCATCACGAAAAATTGTTGGGCGTGCTCTTCGCTTTCTCTTCCCTCTCTCAGATAAAGTTGCAGTCCTCTTCGGTGTCAATGAGAAAAAAAAATAACGCTGCTGAACATTACCAGGCCGGGCGTTTAGAATATACATTTCTGTTTCTGTTTGACGACCTGCCATCTGAATTATGCATTATGTACTGTCCCAAAGAAGCACTCCGAACGTGCGTTTGACCTCAGTCTCTTCACACAAACAGCCGAACCCCACTCTGCCAGCTCCAATCCGTCTGAAAAATGTTGTTTTTGTCTCTTGTAGAGATTAGCCAAAGGCTCAAGAACAAATTAATTATATCATAAGGCTATGCATCTAGATATAAGAATAATTTTTTTCGATGTTTATGAGCTACTACTGTAGACAGACAACCGGTAACGCGTAACGCCGACCGAAAAAGTTGTTCTACGATATGTAACGCTGTAACGCACCCTCAGTTGTTAGGGAAATTAGCGTTACATTATATTTTAATACTGTCTGCTTGGCTATCTACAGCTAGGCTATAAAGAAGTCATTTATCATCCCTTCCCCTCTGCCTTCACGGTACATGCGAATATCCTCGTCGTAGACCCTCAATGTAGCAGCTGTTCTACAGGTTGAGTATCTACTTCTGGGTAGGAGTTGCTAATTTTACCTATGTAACGCACCGGCCGGCAGTTGTCTGTCTTCATTCCGCTACAGTATATACAAAATAAGAGTCTACCGAGGTTTGGATTGTACACGCGTTTCCATCTCTGCACGCATTTCTGGCTTAATTTCTTTTGACAACGCTGACTGCGAGAACCGGAGAACTCTTTCTTTCCGGTTGGCAAAGTAATCCACTTCAGCTTGCTGGGCTCATCGACATATGGTGGCGCCGGATTAAAAGTCTGATCAATTCTGTATCAGTAGTGAAAGTACCCATTCTTCTCCTACTAAAACAGCATAAAGTCACCTTCATACTTGCTGGAGACATTAAAAATACTATTGCCTTCAGATGTCTCACTGGAACCTTAGAGCAAAAAATCCTTGTTGTGAAGATATTGCGCTTCTTTCATTATCCGGTTCAGAAATCCTAGTTTTGAGCCGGCGCTACTGTACCTGACAAGGAACCAGTCAAATACTGTTAGCCGCTCTGGTCTCGGCTTCTCAAGTGGCTTTTGAGTCATTTGTGCTTGCTTTGAGCATGGAGCATTGATGTTTGGCCTTTAAGATGCATACAATTTTTTGACACCCTTCTGGACTGCTTTCTTTTTTCCAGACGGATTTTTGTCCTTGTTGGGGGTGGAGCGGGCCACCGAAATTCTCCTTGGCCTCAGAATCATGCCGCTGCTGTATCTAGTATGTAACTTGTACATGATATCACCACCAAAGTACGTCCGTGATAATGCATATCCACTCAAAAAGCGTATGCGATATCCCATATGCCGGATTCGTCACTTTTCCCCGCCTCCCATGGCGGTTCCTCCAAATTTCCATGCATTATTGCGGATATGCGTTATGACATTATGCGTTATGATATAATCTACTGTACAAATGTAATCAAGGGACCAAATAAAACAATGGGAAAGACACGAAATACTAGAGCCGTGATGTACAAGAATAAGACATCGTAAGAATAAATTATACTAGCATAGTAGGATCCTCTCTAGGCTACATATAGTACATACAAAGGAACAATCAGTGTGTAATACAGTGAAACGAAGTGAAAACAAAATCGGAGGTATCCGACTGCGGAAGTAACAATTGTGATCTCGATGATCCGCGGGTGGAAAGGGGGTCTTCATGACCAAGGAATTAGCGAGTTCCTGTTGCTAATTGGAGGCTGAGTGAATCAGGGGAGGCATGGGTGACTTCAACCGCCGATTATCCTGGTGTAAACAATTCTCCTCGTTTAATAAATAACCATCCGGAAAACTACTAAACCGTAGGCGGCTTCCTCCACTGCGCTGAATCCGATCTGCGGTGTTTCGGTTTTTTAGCCGCCTTTATACGACCCGTCGTGGTGGAGATATCCTTCGTCGAAACAGTAGGAGGAACGGAATTATCAGGCTGTGTGACTTTCCCCAACATCACGCCGCCTGTCAAGACCTTGGTTTGGCCATATATCTGTTTGGTCAAACGGTCTGCGGGGGATGATTGGTCATGAAGGAGATTCAAGAGATTTTCAATGATAGACTGTTGAGATTGAACATGATCGTTGGTCGCTTTCGGCAATGGGCGGGAGGGAAGACACTGTGGAGCGGAAGGGGAGGATATGTCACAACAAGTGCACCGGTGAGTGGTGGAGGATCCAGAACCAGGGACTCCCTAGAAATAAGTCGATGAATACGGGCAGGTTGATGAGAATACAAGTTTGACGCACCCGATTATACTGTAATACCCGGCCCGGGACTGCTGAAAGAGACTCCATCACAGATAGTGCTGTAGCTGTCGACGGGAAAAACGAAGAAACTGACGGAAACCAAGTTATCAGAAGGTCAATATTTCGGCGTGCCACTGCTCAGCAGACAAAACCCTGATGTCGCGTGAAGCCCTGTGACCACCCGTAGGTATTCGGAGGGGAGATATGGAGGGGTTCCAAGGCCTGAAGGAGAGTGTTTTCTCGATTGTGAGCCCACTTATATTCTTGGTGGAGGTAACTTTCTGCTTGGCTAGAAACGCACGATGCGAAATGAAGAGAGTTGGACAGCCTCCAGGCTGTTTAAGGATGAGCATGCGCCAGCATAGTAACACCCGGAGGACTAAATTGGAATTGGCGTCGTTTCTCGAAAGTGGTAATTCTAAATTTGAATCCACGTCGCTGACCAGTAACGTCCCTTTCACGTACGGTCGCCGCTGCTAGGTGGTCGTACCACAGAAAATGGCAACTACAGCAATAACATTACATGAAAATCAGGACCTTCCGTTGTTTTGACATCCGGGCGTGATCATCGCTCGTTTATCCGACCATCAGAAATGCTTTACGTTCATGAAGGGGTTGAGCATGGTCAAATTCAGCCCGAGACACTGATTGCACAGCGTCAGTGCCGATGGACAACTCTGTACATATGGAGATGGGAGTGGTGTCCCGATCAAAATTTGAAAGGAGCGTTTTAGGTTTATAAACCAACAGCGAGTGCGGAAACCGTATAGAATACATATATAGTTACTGAATTCGAAATCTCCGACCATTCAATTGTGGCGGTGAACTTGTGGGCAATCATTAGAAAGGTAAATCAAGGGTAGTCGACCTCCTTCCGTTCTGTAGGTGCGCTGGTGGGTAGTGACGCTGGCCAATTACATATAACTCGTATACGACCAGGTTTCGTGCTAAAGCTTAATTTTGAACCTAACTCTATTGAGCTAACGTTTATGGGCCAAGTTGGATACGAGGAACCATTGGAAACTCTACCTGCAAGTGAACTGACCGAGCCCGCTGAAACGTCAACCGACCGGAGTTACCTGCTAGCATGTGATATTATTATTATGACAATTACGACGTCCCCTCTCGAAATGTTGTGAACACACATGGCGCCCTCTTTACGGGTACCGATGAAGGTGTCCCTGCTAATTGAGGATGCCAAAGGATGCCAACCGACTGTCTGGAAGGTCACGCAACGATAGTCAAGGAATGGTTGGAAGCCTGAGCGAGGAGCTAATACTTAGTGAAGGTTGTCTGGGCATTATTGAGGGTAACCCTGGTCTTGCTTCTTCGGGGGGCCGGCGTACTACAGTACTACTTAGCATTGTGATAGTGCAGAACAAGTTACGAACATCTCACCGAGTGGTAAGCACCTCGTCGTCGTCTCAGGCCTCAGGCCTGGTCATTGACCCCTAAGGCCTAACCTGTCATTAGGAGAGTCTGATCATAAAAACCATACAAAAGAAAGTGCAAAACCAAATTTTGGTCTCCGTAGATACTCAAACAACTCAGGCTTGTTAATAGTTGATCGTTATCAGATAGTAGGCTCAGGCGGTTAGTACCTACCAGTTCGTTACGAATTCTCGGAAGGAGAAGCCGAGACAGGGCTCTACGCGGTGATCGCCGGTTGTTTACCCTCCCTAACCACGTTTCCCAGTGGTTGCTGTTGCTGTTACTGTTGCCGTCGCCTGTTCCTCCCTTCCGTCCAACATTTCATATTTCCGTCGTTTGGGATATTCATAGCGTCGATCGCGCTACTAGTTCATCCAACCCAGACAGACCGTGACATTCAGTTAAGTTTGGGCTGGTCGACAGCAATGGTAGCCGCGTCATTGCCAGCGTTCCCACTCTCATCGGCAAAATCTGTACTTACTTGGATATACCTGTAAATCTTAAGTAGCCGGTGATAGTGTTGTGAATGTTAGTGGGCGCCGACTACGAACATGAACTCCACCTATTTGAAATTACTTAGTCTCTCTCCGTCTCACTCCTTACTCATCTTACTCCAATATTATTCATTGCTTACAGATTGCTTACAGTACAGTAGAACAATTGGTACTTACAGGAATATTCTAGATAGTATTGTAGTAGGTATAAAAGGGCTCGGGAATGAGCCACAATACATTATCTTTCTCACTCAGTTTCACTATAGATAGCACTTCACATAGGTCACAGCGGAATCTGACCTGGGCTAAAGCCATGTGTGGTATACTCGTATCTCTGAAAACTCAGAGGTGGCAGTCTTGAGACTCATGCTGAGTGCCTGATGGTAGAGCAGTTTGTGGGAAGTATGGTAGCAGGGTATATACAAGAGATATAAACACAATACAGTAATGTCATTACAGGCCTACCATGGTCCATATGTACCCGCCACAGCATTTCCACAGCAGAGGTAGTAATAAGAATAAAATTGTTGATTAAATGTGCAAAATTCAACGAGGTGAAACATGAAGGTTCATCAGCATCGAAAAGAAAAATAAGAAATGAAGAAACCCAAGTCCAATTGCGAAGCGAAATCCTGCAGGTGACATACACAAAGAATGTATTCCTAGGGGTGCGCCCGGGTGCAAGCGGCAGACAACTACCACTAAACTGGCCGGAACGAAGATGCTCTCAGCTCATGTTCACTTGAACAACATCCCATTCCCCCTTACCAGTTGACGATTCCGTCCACTGCCATTCCCTCTTGCTACGATAGAGGATAACATATCGCAGATTGAGGTGAAAGTGTGAAGAAGCAGGATCTTTGATCTTTGACAGCGCTCCAAGCTGCCTCTCTTCGGACTCTGTCGTCTCAATGCCGGATAAACGTAAAACCTCTTCCGAGTCCCTCGAAAGAATTTCACGAGCATTCTTTAGATTGACCGTATGCACACTTTGCATGGGAGGTGATACAAGGATTCGAACAAGGTCATTTGAGTCGATGTCAAAGTCATCCATAATGAGCTCCTCAAGCCCACCGGAGTGACATATGAGACAATCAGGAATCACTTGACTAAACTTGCTAAATCGTAGGCTTCGTAGAGCTGGCAGGTCAAGATAGTTGGATGGGATAGTAGCTGTCTGGGGCAATGATGCTGTTGTAAAGGTAAGACTGTGAAGGTAGGGAAGGGTTAAAGGAGTTTGAGTTTCTGCGTGCTGGACAGACACCTCCAAACTGCACACTTGTACATTCTTGAGAAGTGGCAAAATCTGGAAGTAGAAGTTCGTAGGATGATTTCCACCAAAGGTAGTACGAATATCCGTTGTTGTGAAGTGCGTGATTTGGCTCCATGGAAGTTGGGCACGGAGAAAGAGCAGATTATCGCACTTTCCGGATAACGTGAGACGACGGAGGTTTGGGGTGGTTTCAAAGACTGTAAGGAGATGACAGTCACCCCATAGAGTTGATGGCTTACGGATATCAAGATGGAGTGTTGACAGATTGTGGAGAGAGCCTCTACAAGGAGACATGAACCCAAAATGGCCCATTCCAAACAGACAGATTGTGAGATCTCGCCAGTATGGTGATGTTGAGAGAAGGGTTGAAGGAATCTTCCCCAGCCAATCGACACCAATCAATGAAATAGATAAAGATTGGTTTTGGGCACGTTGTAACCGTAACTCCAATAGTGATAGGGTCTTTCGGGAAGGCTCTCCATCGGCAGTGATTCGGGTCGGGAAGTACTCTATTGCATTCCACAGGTGTGGGGTCGATAAACTGACAACCTTCCACCTACGGCAAACCTGAGCCTGTGTCCAAGGTGCTGTTCTGGTGTCAAGTGATGGCGGAGGCTTGCCCCAGGGTGAGTATGCCGATGCAACGCAAAACTCGAAGATCTCGATCAAAATGTCGTCAGGGAGGCGGCAAACTGGATGAAATAGGGTATTTAAAGTTCTCAATCTCCCCCCCATGGCCAGTGGTGGGACTTCAGTGCCAAGAAATGAAATGGTAGAGGTGATCTGATCAATTTCCTGTCTCAGTAAGGTGGCTTGGGATGGAGTAGGTGGATCATTGGTTGTAAAAAGTTTATCAGGCACCCTGCGAGACATGATGGTCAACTCGTCTTTCTGGTTATCCCAATCAGTGAGGAAAAGTGGTGACAAGAGTATTGCACAATGGTGACATACCAAGCTTTTCAACTGCTTGTTGTGGTGAAGTGCTGGTAGTGAACATGCAGAGACTGGAGCTAAGGCTCAACAGTCAATAACTAGTCCCAAGACAAAGACAATCAATACCAGCCTGGTATTCTACAGAGTACAAATATGCACCTAGTCAGTCCCAAGACAAAGAGGTCAAGATGGGGGACTAGGTGACAAGTCTATCTATATATACTACTCCTACTACTCAGCATGTGATCTATGATGTTGTGATCTGGTATTGTATGGAAACTGATAGAACATAGCAGAAAATGATGGAACACAGTGGGAATGAAGATAAAAGATAGGATCCAAAGATGAAACAAGAATGACGTCGTGTATCATAGTAAAGGGAAAAGAGACCATAGGGAAATAAAGAAAATAGTACACACTTTGTGACACTTGTTCATTGTCGACTTCAAAGTCCAACTGTCTGAAACTGAGGGGTTGAGGGTTTGAAGGAGAGTGAGGCTGAAGGGGAGTGTCTATTGGTAGGAGGGATCAAGGAAGTAACAGAATTCTGTTATAGGTTCATGAAAGACTTGATTGTCACTGGGGGTACTGGCATTTTTGATGTTGTCTCCCATCTGTCATAAAAGAACAAGTCCACTGGCAAGACAGTCCACTTCAATTTAATTTAGTTTATGTCTGGGTTGGTCATGGGTGACAGACGGGAGATGACATCAAAAAATGCCCGAGTCAGTGTGCTCTCCAGTGCCAGCCGTACACAGAGCACTACCTTGACAAGCTGGTAACCATACCTTATTGTTCCACCAGCCCGACTTATGGAGGAGGAATTGATACATTCTCCATTCTTGTATGTCTTGCTAATGGTTCCAATCTACACACTCGTACATCCTCGGGAAGTGGTAAGATCTCCAAGTAAAATATTTTGGCATGACGGGAGCTCAAAAAAGTCAGAGAGACCTTTTCTTGTACAATGTATAGATCTGTTTCCACGTAAATTATGTTGCTAGTTATGGGATTTCCGGATAACATGTGGCGGTGATAGATTGGCTTGAAGGCATAGGCAGGTTGGATTAAACTGGCCAAAGAATTTGAATTTGATGTTGATGATGGGAATGCGGAGTCAAGCCTCGAGGGCAAAGTGAGGGTGTGTGTGTAATGAGTTCAATGTACACCATAGGCGGGATGTCAACAATAAGTTTTCTTCATCTATGACAAACCCAAGACGACGTGGTAATGTCAAGTGTCATAGATGTAGAGCCTGGTTCGCTGCGAGAAGCAGGGTTGTCCGGTATTAACATCTTCTTCTACGCATAATCCGAAGATCATGACTAAAATCTCAATGGGAAGCTGATGAATGGGAGTGTCCACCGCCATCAAACTTTCTAGCTGTGTCTTTAAAATGTTCTTCAGCTGCCACAAATTTAGTAAACCTGGTATATAGCTCCCTGAGGTTGGTTTCAACACATACCAAGGTGGACGAAAGTTCGAGCCTTGTGTAAGGGGGTGTCCCCGATTTAGTATATTTCAAATTACCTCCTTTATGACTTACCATTATTTCTTGACCTTTTCCCACCATCTATGTACCTTCATACCTTGCTATTTCACAGAATAGACAGAGGTCTACTCGTAGCTGTTGGCCAGTCGAGATTGAGGTCACCTGTACCCCTAGGTGTGTTACACCTTGCTTCCAGTAGCATAAGGGTTTGAGATGAAGTAAGGACATCATTGTTTGTCAAGAGGGCATTGATGGTAACAGTAACATCAAATAGCAGCACTAATTGCAAAACCTCAGTCAGTCAAGTAACAAATGAACAGACTTTGCCCCATGCACCTGGTTTCTGGTACTATAATAAATAAATATTGCAGCAATATGGGATCACATTTTGAGGTCTTGAGGTCTTGAGTTCAATTCTCACTAAGTGCAAAATTTTCAGTAAACAAAAAAAGAGTAATGACATATGATAGAAATAAGATACTAACATATAATGAAAACAGGTGGGTAATACTGAAAATTGAATGACAGTAGTGACTGTAGAGTGTCCAGTACTTTTTATATTTTGCTGAAAACCAAACAGTAGCCTGAAACCTACACTGGCTATAACCATCAAAACTAGGCTATAACTGACCAAATTAGCTATTACCCCCAGAACTCACTGTATCACTGCAAACTAGATAGAATTCCAGGTTATCACAAAACCGATCCCAGGTGATGTAAACCACTGTGCCAAAAGGCCAGCAATCATTGTGGGACTTGCTATACAAAGTCATTGCATACTCTATCATTGTTCCACTCAGTGATGTGGGCCATGGTCGCTTTTTTTGACACAGGTATGTGCTACATCTGTTGGTTAACATATGTTTAACCTGCTATATTATCAGGAACTCATTTACCTGTAACCAGTATCAAGTAGTGATCCCACTGGTCTGTTCCGGTTTGGTTCCTGGACGGTTTGGTTCCAAATTAGAACTGGAACTGTCAAGGCTGTGCAGTTCTATGATGGAACTGGCTGAACTGCTTACCTACAGCAACCTCACAATGTCATCACTATTTGACCCAGTTTGAGGAATTTTGAGCTTCAGATACCCCAAGAGGGGAAAAATACTTGCAATTAGGTAGATACAGTACATTTCAAGCTATTTAAATTACCATTGAGGGGCACTCTGCCCATTAAGGCCTGAACTGTGCAGAACTGTTGGTGAACCGTTTAAAAAAATTCGGTTCTTGAGAACCGAAATGCCGGTCCGGTTCACGTGATTTCGGTCCCGGTTCTCGGTTAACCGCGGTTCGAACCGGACCCATGGGATCGCTAGTATCAAGTGTTACAGTGAGTTGTGTAGGATGTAAGAGGGTGTAATGTTTACTGGTTTTTTCAGATGCTCGGCACTTATGTAGTTCTTGGGCTCATCACCATGACAACCACTGCAAAAGATCACTTTGACCGGTCCTCCACTGGCAGAAACTGAGGTTCAAGATCTCAAATAAAATTTTGATTGTGCACAAGATACACACTGGAGCTAGCTTAACATCCTCGAGTTGAAATGATATTACTTATGTGACATAGTCCATACTACATAGAATGAACGAATAAACAGAGCAGTGTTTTGCGAGGCAGAAGTGAGATGTGCCACCGCGTCCCCAACACTTCGTCGCAACGATCGAGGACAAAACAAGCGTGGAGAGCGAGCGAGTGCCTCCTAAAACATCCAGGAAGAGAAATAGAAGGAGAATAAAAGATTGTGGCGGGAGGCAGGGTGATGTCCAGAGGCAAGCGAGTGGCCGAATTTTTTGCCAATCTCTGGGGTGGGTCTTCCGGACAAAAATCGAGTATGTCTAACCCATCCGGATCAAAACTAACGGCCTGGGCTGGGAGGCGGGAGGCTGGAGGCGGAGGCTTGTCGTATCTTATTGTAGAGATACGGCGGCCCGGACCCGGACCCACCATGCCCCATCCAAATAAAACCCCCCTCGAGGCAAGTATGAGGCCTGAAATTGC
Organism: Marasmius fiardii PR-910; assembly: GCA_014904975.1. Taxonomy (NCBI): domain Eukaryota; kingdom Fungi; phylum Basidiomycota; class Agaricomycetes; order Agaricales; family Marasmiaceae; genus Marasmius; species Marasmius fiardii. The sequence continues at coordinate 30,841 of MU127911.1, read as the reverse complement.
GGATACGGATTTCTTTTTTAGGACCCGAATAAATTTGGAGGTCTTGGGAACGTGGATTTGGGGGCATTGTGGCACCCTCTCCGGCCCTTTACCGCTTTTACCCTTCACAACGTCAAGTGAAGAAATAATGAATCTCAATGCTTCATCGGACCAGCGACCATCATTATTCTCACAAGCCCAACTGCTCAGATTCTGCCACAATAATGACATGCATCGCCTCTGGAGTCGGAACGTACCCACGTGTAATATACGAGGAATCGTACGATAGAAAGCGAAATCGGTATTATAACGGTCGCGGCGCCACTTGCCTCTGAGGCCCAGGCCAGATTGAACGAAGCTTGGCTTGTCGGATGAACATTCGAGCTGCCACAGGGTACCAAGTTAATCCAATCAGAGGCAGGGTCAATGTATCCGTCGAAACTGACCGTGTACTCGAAGGCACGAGTTTTCAGGTCATTAATTTGAACGCGGAAAGAACCAAAGCATTTTACCCGGAATCTCACACGGTGACAACGCATGCGCGGATTGTAACCATATCAGACCAGAGAGAAGACAGCTAGAGTATGTTGACTGAATATTGCGGCAGCAAGTGTGTCCATTTTCACATCAAAAGATCGGTTTCGAGGTTTCAGGAGCTGCGAGCGCTCAAGCGCTCAAGCCGAGGCATCAACTGATGAGTTACACCTACCCGATGTTAGTTTCTCAAGGCTATATCATCACGTCTATGTATAGTGTTTCACTTCTTTGACTTGCACCACTGAGTCAGTATGCTGGACAGCTTGAGGATCAGAAACTTGACCACAGGACCATATCAGAAAATGATAAGCGAAGTGGAAGTCTCGGAGGCATCAATTAATAATGTTAAATGGGAGGTTCGAGCATAAGCCGCCTCATTTAGTTGATTTAAAGTAGGGAAGTGTTGTTCGGTGTTAATACTTCACCTTTGATGATTTAACGTTGTCATACACCCCACCGTATAAACTTCAACACCATGGCCGTGATACGTCCTGAGAGTGTTCGCTGCTCGCGTTTTCAAGCTGCATCTCGGGAGGAAAAGAATATCGGTGATCCTATGCGACAATACACAAGACGCCAAGGCGGTGGTGGTGGCGGTGCCGGCGGTGGAAGGGGAGGGGGAAGAGGAGGAAGGGGTGGTGGTGGTGGAGGGGAAAGGGGAGGTGGAGGTGGAGGTAGGGGAGGTGAGGAAACGGGACCTAATACTGGAGGAAGTGGGCAAAACTCAGGAAGGTCGGGATCTACTGGGAGCCCAAGCTTACTACTGGGTCTATTTTTTCACCAAAGCCCTCTCTGACGATCCCTCCAAATAGCACAGAAGCGGATCCCACCCAAACACAAACAAGTACGTTGCCCATAGAGTCAACTACTCGTACAACTTCCGGTCGTACTGGGGAAAGTGGGCAAAACTCAGAAAGGTTGGGATATACTGGGAGTACAAACTTACTGCTGGGTCTATTTTTCACCGAAGCTCTCTCTGACAACCCCCCCAAATAGCACAGAAGCGGGTCCCACCCAGACACAAACAAGTACGTTGCCCATAGAGTCAACTACTCGTACAACTTCCGGACATACTTCTCCGGAAACCTCACAAACGACAGCAACTGAATCAATGTTTGCCACGCATACGGCTAACGCGATTGCGAGGTACAAATTCCCTCCGCAAATTTGTTATCTTTCTGATTTTTGGATCCTAACAGAGGCAATAATAGCGATCTAATCATTGTGGGGAGTGTCGTTGGCGTTCTTGTTCTTTTTGCTTTATCCTGTGGGATTATATATATCCGTCGGCGTCGTCTTCGATCTGCTCAGCCTTACGGTGTTTCGCCAATACCCTCGCCCTCGTACAAGGCTTTTAATAATCAGCCAGAAGTGTGTCTTCAGGCTGAAGTGGAAAGAAGTCCGTATCCAGCAGCCCCACCCTTTTATCATCAGTCAGAGGTGGCTGGAATTTTCAGGGAGAACACGGAAGAAGATGGGGAGGACAACTCAGTCATGACTACTGACACCATGCTACGCACTCTTTCCGATCCCCCTCCCTCTTATAGCCCATAACGTAACTTTCAAATCTATCGTTGGGATCTTTTCTCCACTCAATCTTTATTCCTTTTAGCCATTCGAGGAAGTTTGGGTGGTGTATGACGGTAACCAATTGCGAAGGTGAAACTAGAGAGTTACGTGCGCTGATATGTATCACCGAACAATCTTTGCTGTTTCGAATGATGTAAAAAAACCTGAGCATGTATTTCATGATATTTCATATCTCACGCCAGAACTATTATCTACGCACTCCCTCTTCATATCTCGCACTGTGGGCTCTCTATCCCACAGACGCACTGTCTCACTTCACATCTGCATCAAAGTTGATTACGACACGACAAGTAGTCAGTCTAATTTGATTGCAGAATCTACCTTTTTCTGTAACTTGCAGGCCGCAGAAGGTTGAAGCTACAATGTTCCTTTTCCACTACAGAGATTTTTCCCTTAAAAAATAACTAGGAGAATAATATCTCATGTTAGTAGCTTCAGTCCGGCATTTGCCGGACCATCACCAAGGTTAGAAAGTTAAATTCAAAATTACTACCTCAGAACGGGCTTTTTTAGCCTGCTTGTCGATTGTTTGGAGGTCCAGTAAGGCAATCAATCATTTGTATGGACTAACAACGCCGAGCACGTCTCAAGATCCGACCGAATCTCGAAATATCGGTTTCCACGGTATCGACATCGATGAGCTAAAGTGTACTTACTACGACGCGATTTTACGTCGAGACTAGTAGAAAGCGCGACTAGACTAACAGTAGTCAAAAGACATCTGGTAGCAGATTTGGAAGGTTTGTAAGCAGAACTGGGTATAGAGAAACGCTGTCGATACCCTGACAAACCTGGCATGATGGTGGGGCCAATATCTTCCAGATTGTGGTGTCTTGAAGTCTACTTCGCTCTACAGAACGGCAGATAGCAATAGCAAGCTAAAGACTCTCTATCGCTCAAACAACAGCCCATCCCCCCACGGTCAACGAAGCATCCAAACGCCATTCTCTTCTACCCCGAGGTAGGACCACAAATCGAAGATTAGGGTGATACGCCAAAGCACCCGGGTCCTTCATCTTCATCAGTGCCTCAAGAAGCTCTTCTTCAGATGTACTGTTCGCAAACCACCACGAGCCCTCTTCACCGTCAGATGCAATCCCTCGAACGCCCTTCAGATCAACCGTACACACATTTCGCAAATATGGTAGCGAAAGAATCTGAACGAGAACATCGAGATCGCTGGCAATAGTTCCGCCGTTGAGTACGAGCTCCTCAAGCCCACCCAAGTGACAAATAGTACAATCAAGGATTCTCCGAAGATCGTCAGTAAATACAAGACTTCGCAGGACCGGGAAGTCGAGATATTTGAGCAAGATGTTCGTGCGTATGGTGTAAGGTCCCCTCAAACCAAAACGGTGAAGGTGGGGAAGAGTTAACCGATCGCCTGTTTTGAAATAGAACGATGCAGGATCTAGGTTGCACTCCTGTACAATCTTCAGAAATGGCAGAACTCGATAACCAATGGGGCGATAGGCTTTAGATGAAAGGATATATTTTGCCGTAAAATGGGTTATCTGGTGCCACGGTATTCCCCTTGCCAAGGGGTCGAAGCTGAACTAGGGATCGCCGGATAGTGTGAGCCAGTGTAGGTTGGGAGCACGGAGAAAAGCCGAGAGAATGAGGTGCTGTAAGTTTCGGACGTGAAATGCCACTGGACTTGAAGTGGATGTGAAGAGTTGACAGATTCGACAACCCGTATTTCCAAGGGGTGAGATCAAGAAGGTATTCGAGAGGGGCCTGAATAGTTAGGTTTCTACACTGCGATCGATGTGACGACGGGATTTTCCAGCAGCCATAAGACGCCAGATTCAATGAGATGGAAAGCGGTTTCCGTTTTGCCCGTTAAACCAGGTGCGTGAACTGCGGAAGGCGCACACGACCGAGATACTTCATCTCAACTGAGCTCCACAGGTGGGGAGTTGACAATACTATTCCCCTCCATCTATGACAGACCTGGCTCAGAACCCAAGGTGACTTTGTAATGTCAAGCGTCGATGGAGGAGAGTTCAGGTCTAGAGAATTAGGATTCTCCGTGATATCTGCGATCCGCACATCTCCATCGACACAAAACCCAAAAATGTCCCTCAACATCCCGGTAGAAAGGTCAAGAACATTGGGTCCGCTGGCCCTAGTAAGCATTGTGGCAGGTAAAAACTCTGGTGAGTCGGGTGGTCATAGTCAGCTGCTGTTGAGTCCGAATATCAATGAACTCACTGACCACGAAGTTTGAACATTTGATGTTTCTTGATCTCCTACAAGTTCCAGGATAAAGCAACAGTAATGTTAGAATTTGAGGTGTGAGCACAGAAAATGAGAGCGGTTTGTTCTACTGTCTGAACTGTTAGGTTGTCTGAGCTAGAGCAAACCGATGCTCTAGTAGGTACTTTTATTCTGCTTTTATACCTACTAAAGTATCTAGAATATTCTACAAGTATCTATATAACTGAGTAATATCTGAGTAATCAAATGAAATTCATTAATAAGCAAAAATGGCAGAGGAGTCAGTACTCCGAGTCATGCTGAACTATGAATCCCGGTTAGAGGACTTCACAACGGTGAGCTGCACCTAACCCGAATTTCAACAAGTAAGAGACGGAAGATGATTGATACTTAAGGGTAGAGAACGCGGAATGGTTACAAAAATCAAACAGGGAACGTAAATGACAAGAACCATGACATGAAGGCGAGAACCGAGGCCGCAGTAAAAAAATATAATGTCGGAAAAATAAAACTCGGCTTCTAAAGGTTTTGGCTATGAGCACTTGATCAGTGCCATTTCCTGATAAGTGTATGATAAATGTTTCATGACATAAGCATAAGAGGCTTATCTTGCCGTTATTAGCCCTCATAATAACCATAGGGGGAATTGGAGAAGGCAGATATTTATAAGCTGTAATTAATTTTTCCGATAATTTAATTTAAGCGCGTTCAGGCGCTGGCGTCTCGTGCGCTTTGCCATCGCCTCCCACGATGACCAAGAGCCTCAGTCCATCACATGCATCAACGAGCTCGGTGCCATTGCTCGAAAAGTTCGTCTATTTTCAGACACTTTTTTTTTCTCATGTCCTCCATCATTAATCCGCGATACCCGCTCTAATCTAAACATCTAGTGCTTGTCACCGGTGTAACAGGATACATCGCTTTATGGGTTGCTCGATATCTCCTTGAACGCGGTTACGATGTGCGAGGAACCGTACGGTCGAGCTCCAAAGGTCAACAGCTGGAGACTTTCAAGAAACCTTCCAAGGTACGGCAAACCGAACTCGAAGTTTGGCAAGAATGAATCTTTCGTCGTTGAGGACATCACGAAGGGAAGGGGCGTTGGATGAAGCTGTCAATGGTGTTGATGCTGTCGAATATCTCGCTAGTCCGACATCGGGTAACTGGAGACGAGCTGATTGAGATGGCTGTGAAGGGTATGGCTGGGGTACTGGAAAGCGTGCAGAAGTTTGAAAAAAAAAAAGATAAAAAGGGTGGCTAAGACATCGGGGCTGACGTTCAAGCTTGCTAGCAAAAACGTTGGCGGAGAAGGGTGAGCTCTGCTTGCTATTTACATCCAAGCACTCGCACTCTTTTACACCTCTGTGGGCTCCTACGACCAACCCGTCTCTTGCTTGGGATATCGTTGCTATCAACCCTCCATTCGTCTATGTCCCCTACGTATCCTACAATCCCATACTCTCCGTTCTAATCATGTTAATCTCTTGAACCAGAACCAGAACCCCGTTCCCCCGAAATACTCAAAACCAATCGTACCTGTTGGGTTGACGTTCGGGATGTCGCCAAAGCTCATGTTCTGGCATCAAAACTTTCAAGATGCAGAAAGTTCTTATGAGCCCGAAGTCATTTATCAAGCCGAAGGGGTGAAAGTATTGCTCGGACGTTCGCACGTATAAGATGCAGATTGGAAATATAAAGCCAAGGAGAAAACGACTGGAGATATGTTGGTTGATTTCTCGGCGAAAGGTTGGTGATAATGCGCCTCTGTCCCATACATAATCTCTACTACCAAGCGGGATCAATCATCAATCTCAATCAACAAGATTTCCCAAGCGCTTCGGGACCGTTGTTATGAGTTAGGACGCCTATTCTTGGGCCTTTGAAGAAGTCCGGATCCAAACGGCCATCAGTGGGACAAGGTCACCTTGCTATTACGAAGGTTGCATGACAACTTTTGTTGGACGTTCCAAGGATGGAGTATCAAAATACGCAGTACGTCTGGAACGTTATTTCACCATCTTTGGCTCTCAATTACCGCTCGCGGCACTAATCATGAACCTAGGGTTTTCAACAGTCAACTAAAGCTTTACCCGAGAGATGGCCGAAAATAATGAAGCTCAGTCGAGATCATTTAGGCTGTTGTCCTACGTCTAATCTACACCCCCGGACAGCTGTGCTTATAATTTTGGTTGTGGCTATAAAGAACGGGACGTTCTGATTCGGGATTCTCTCATGTCCCCCTTGCTTTTTTGCATCCTCCAGATAGCAGTATGGTCGACACCCTAAATGGTGTACTTCAAGCCGCTCGTTTTCAAAACACCAACCTCGACCTTCGTTTTGAATACCGAATAAAACGTCGGGTCTGGGAACGTATCCGTAAGGCTTATATCCCTCGCAGTTGCATTTCCGGACAGAACTGTTAAACTTTCCCTACAGGTCTGGATGAAAAGGACACGGGTTCACTGACTGCTACGTCGACGTTACAAGAACGAGATGAAACCACGATTCCTCCTCCGACAACCTTCACACATATCGCTTCTACGACAGAGGCAAGCGATAGCAGTACCAGCCATAGCGACGTTGCTACGACCACAACCCCCGAAGCATCCAGTCAAAGTACTGTTACTGGCCCGGGGACTTCCAAAGTTGATACATCAAGCACGCCATCCCAACGGGTGGGAGGGACGTCGCCGACTGGCATATCGACTTCTTCGATGACCAGCACAGCTCAAGTTATCACTGGAACTCAAACGAGTGGTGCATCTGCGAGGTACGGGTCTTGATTTTCGCCTTTCCCACTGTCAAGGCCTCATATTAATCACCATATCAACATCTTGACAGCGACAGCAAAAGTAACAATAAGAAAGACATCCCTGTCATCGTTGCGACCGTTATCGGCGCGATTGCCCTTTTATCCATTCTAATATTGGCGCTCGTGTATCTGCGTCGACATCTCAAGAGACGAAAACGATGGAGGAGGCCTTCTACCGTGCCTTCGATCGAAACTGTTTCGCCATTCACACTAGGGTCATCCACGACATCTCCACTCGCGACTGACAGGCTTTCCATGTACATGGCTCAATTACCTTCTCCCTCTCAGAGCTATCGTTCACAATTAGAGCGTAAGCTCAAGAACGAAAGGGAAGGGGAACGGATACAATACCCTGCTCGAGTCACCTATCCATCGATTGATCACAATTTTGATCATCAGGTCGTTGGCGGTAGGGATATTGACAGACGAAATTATGATTATGATGGTGATGGGATCCGCCGGGAGCCGGGTTTGGTGGTTGCCAGCAACGCTAGTTTGTTGGGGGCTCCACCACCGTCTTATCAACCTTGACGTTCCTTTTCCAAAGTCATATGACCCAGGCTCGTTTCTGTGGTAGAAGCCGTAACCTGCCTGGAACTGTTTGTTTCCATACATGAAGCTTTCACACCCGGACTTCGTACGTTAAGGAGTAACTTACGCTATTACTTAATATCACAACTGTCGTTATTAGAAAAGTTAAAAACGTCTAATTCGAGTTCAATTGGGTTATTGAATGCATGTCAGCTTCAATTAACAGATTCACCACATGTCTGGCATGCTGAGAGGTTGTTCAAAAGCTGGACATTAGCCAGCAGTATCCGGGCGTTGAAAGACACCAGGGCGAGCGTAATGCCAAATGAAAGTATCATTATGCCGGATGTGTAAGGCATTTTCAGTGTTAACAACAATTTTTGCCTTTTATGATGATTGATCCGTATGTTGGAGGCCCTCCGGATAAGGAACAGGTCCACAGCACAGAGATGGATAACACTATTGTCTCAAGGGCGTCGATCAGAACTGACGGAAGAAGTTCTCAAGGGTGGGTGACTCGGATCCTATTAGGTTGTAGAAGGAATTTATCATTCAGTTCCTTCGCATTCAGTAATTTCTTTGAATGGTTCTAATAGAGACAATACGAATCACATTTCTCTCATCGCCGGGAGTGCCGTTGGCGCTCTGTTCTTCTCCTTTTTGATATGATCAATTCTACGTCGACCGTGTCGATTTTCGAGCGTAGTTGGTGGTCTATTCTACCTAACATCGGCATTCTGCCATTCATAATATCTACGAACATTTTTCAGATCTATTCTGCAGACAAACTTCAGGCTAAAAGGTACGTAGGTGCTCGTGAGCACACTTTGATCATCAGTTAGAGGCCACTGACATCCTGGGAGAGAACATCGCGCAAGAAGGTATGGGAAGAACTCGGTGATTGCCCCCGACAACTTCGTTGATCCCTGTCCAATCCCCGCCAAGTTATAGACCGTGATATTTCACTGAACTGTTTCTCTCCTTGTTTTTCAAATCGGCCATTTGGCGAGCTTTGAGTGTAGGAGTGTAGCTGGGCAGGAACGTGTATGGGATAGCGTCAATCCGCGTAAGGAAAAGGGTAATATTCATTTCACCGCTTGGTTTTCACGGACTACTTAAACTTTTTCTGACGAGTCTGAGAACCGAATTTTGACGTACAAGGTTGTGATCATGATGGTGATGGGCAGACGCGAAGCTTCGCTACGGGGTAGCATCAGTGATAGCCAATGATGTAAGCTCAATTGGGTCCACCGCCCCTCTTATAAGCCTTAATGTCTTGACAGATGGCAAGGGTCTTTCCCTCCAGCTTTGAATTTATATTTTTTTTTTTCATCAGTCATTTGACTCGACCATGGAATCAATTCTGCCGGATGTGTCCGCTATTTCACTTTTCAATACGAGATTGATTGAGAGAACGTCTCAAAGCGTGAGTGGCTCGGATTCAATAAAGTCGTAAAGGAGAAAAAGTTATCATTCAGCTCCAGATTCCCTCTTTTTCTTCTCGTCCCTCACCTTTCACGAACATGACCGTACGAGGTCAAAATGTTCACCACTTTCGCTTCCAAACTGTACCTCGTCCAAACAGTGATGACGCGGGGAAGTTACGACAACATATACAACGCCAGACGCAGATCAGTCCCATTGAAAGAGCGATATGTAGTCTGAATCCGACTGTCCCGCAATGTGCTGCCATTTTAACTGCGCAAGGTGGGGGTCAGCCGCCGAAGGGAGGAACTGTGGGCAGTACAGTAATGGGACCTACCCCGGACGGACAAACTGTTGGAGTTACTACTCCATCAAATACCCCTCCGCCAATCACCTCGAGTACCACGAATACGCCTCCCACACAGACACAGACACAGACACAGACGCAGACACGTACATCCACACCACCTCTTGCTACAAAGTCAAATGAAAGTACCAGTGGGACGAGCGGGCCGAGCGGTGGAAGCGGTGCCAGAGACATATCGACAGGCAGCTCCAATACATCTACTCGAACAAGTTCTGGCCATAGATCTACGGAAACCCCACCGGAGAACTCCCTGACTGCGCCCCCCACCCCCTCTCAACACACAGTCGTGGTCCCTACGACAATAACTGAATCGGCGGTCCCTACGCAAATCATAAGTACCGCGATCACAAGGTATGCATTTCCCTCTCTCGGGGCTCTGATCGTCTCTCTAAATTCTCAAAATCCAACAGAGACAGTACGAATCACACACCACTCATAGCCGGGAGCGTTTTGGGCGTTTTTTCCCTTCTCTTCGTTTTGATATGTGTGATATCACGCCGAAGTCGATCTTCGAAACGGTGGCTTATGCAGTCTAACCGTGACGATATTTCACCCTTCACGATACCTGCGCACACTCCACAGAATTACGGGGCAGATAAACTTCAAGTTGAAAGAGAAATAATACGCGGGTACTCATCAGCACACTCTGATCATCAGCCAGAGGCTGCTGACATCCTGAGAGAGAACGATGCACAAGAAGATCGTGGGAAAGACTCGGTGATTGGCGGCGGCACTGCCGACAATTTCGGCATCCCTTCCAATCCCCCGCCAAGTTATAGGCCGTGATATTACTCTTATCTTCATTGAATCGTTTCTCTCCTTTCGAATTTTGTTTTGCATTTTGGACATTTGGCGTGCATTGAATGTAGTTAGGCGAGTGAGTGGAGAGATGTAACTTTCAGTCTGTGTCAGCATGATGATTATATTGATTTCACCGTGGTTTGGTTTTCAAGGACTTAGACCATATTTACAACGCATTTTCTCCCTTTCTGAGTCAAATTTTGGACTTCTCCGCCTCACCAAAACCCTTTGCTGCAGACTTACAGAGAAGTCCAAAAAAATCGTCATTCTGGCGTGTGAGAATTTGAGGTGTGAGCACAGATAATGAGAGCGGTTTGTTCTACTGTCTGAACTGTTAGGTTGTCTGAGCTAGAGCAAACCGATGCTCTAGCAGGTATTTTTATTCTGCTTAAATACCTACTAAAGTATCTAGAAAGTTCTACTAGTATCTACATAGATGAGTAAGGTAGCGGGGTAATTACAAATATGATTGGTAAGTGAGCATTGCGCTCTGAGTCGTACCGAATGCTGTAGAATCCCCGCGAAGGGACTCGCACAGGTGAGTTGCACCGTGCCCGAATTCCAACATGGCGCTTGCAAATATGCTTTACTACTGAAATTCTTTCGGATGTGGACACCGGATTTTTTATAATGGGCAGACGCGGGGCATTGTTAACACCCAGCAGAAAGTCCGTCTCGCGAGGTCGGGCTCCACCGAGTCTCAGCGAACGTTACGAGTGCATCAACCAGCAATCGAAGTCGCTCGATGTCACCCGAAATTTGAGCATAAGGAACGAAATTTTCTAGTACCATCGAGTCCAGTCAATATCACTTTTCCTTCGTTTAATCGCACCATTCAGTTTAAATAGGAATAAAATCAATTGTATTCATTCTAGACTAATCGACAGGAGTACATAGTACAGAGAATCCCACAACCTACCACGATATCACCGTTTTCTCAGCTCACAACAGCTCATTTCGTCACTGCCCGCTGCAAGTACCAGCTGTGTTGCCCGTGTGATTGTTCTTCAGTCCAAATCAGTTGCGTAAAATAGAAAAATTAGCCTATGATGTTTTTTAGTGATTCTAGAGACAACATACCGCTAGCGAACAGACAAGTAATCCGTGACTGTGGCCGAAACTTGATCCCATTGTTATCATTCTTTCAAGGGATCGTCACGAGCTCGGGACATCTAAACTCTACACATACCTAAAGTAAGCAACCAAAACAACAAGAGCGGCCACCACACACACACACCTTTGTTCTAGATCAGTTGGATTTCAACACCTGCTCCTCGCCCAAACATAGCTTCAGTAGGGACCATTATTAGATGACCCCAAGTTGTATCTTCTGTAGTATAGAACAGGTGTTGACGTCGCGTAGAACTAGGAGAAAACCAAGAACTCGCCTAGCAGGTTGCTTAAACCTGTCTGAAAGAGAAGGGGAAGGTGGTGGTAGAGGGGAAAGAAGCTTGCCACGTCATATAATGTCTATGACAATTTGCAAAAGTCGCGGAAACTTAGTTTATTTGATGAAAATCACGCGAAAGTATCAAAAACAACGTTGAACTGCCGACAATCTTGTCAGGTCGAGTGTGGTCGTGGTAAAACAAAGAAGAAGTAAAAAACGTTTCATTGTGTTTCATTGGAGTTTGAGATAACTTTGGTAGGTACCTTTCTGCGACTCGACCAGGCTCGATCTCAGGAGGTCACATCGCTGAGACTCGGTGGAGCCCGACCTCGCGAGACGGACTTTCTGCTGGGAACGTTAACAGGGGCAAGCATCAGTGACCTCTTGACCTTACTTTGGAAACTGTGGGATCTACAGTCTTGACATATGACGAGTGTTCTCCCTCAGGCTCCGGCTTTGGATTCATATGTTCCTCTTCCATCAGCTGTTTGGTTCTATATGGAACGTCATTTATCATACTGAATGTGTAGGCAAGGCTATTCTAGGCTATTTCACTGCAATTTTTGGTTTTTATGATTGATCTGTATGTTTAAGGCTCTCCGGACCGGAAGTAGACCATGGGCACAAGGATGGGCAACAGCTGTGGTCTCAATCAGAAATCAATTGAAAGAACGCTACAAGCATAAGCGGCTCGGATCAAATTAAAATTGTGAAGGAGAAATGTGTATTTCGTTGAGGTCTCGAGAATTTGCCACGGCATCCAAGGTTTACGGTGTGCACGTTGGCCCGTTCCATTGACTCACGTCTTACAATAATTCCACAATTGCAATGGTGTGGGGGAATATAGCAATGGAATTTCCCCTGGGCAATGAATTCGCTACTCCTTCACCGAAGATCCCTCCAACCGCTACTTCAAATATGTTACATCACAGATATGCCTCCCGCTCAGACACCAACAAATGTACCTCACCTCCATCTCCTGTCAGATGAAAGTACTAGTATAACGGGCTCGGGGGTGGGGGAAGCTCTCTCGGAGATACTATATTGGCAGGTAGTTCCAGTAGGATAACTCCTCTTACAATCCTCCGGTCAAGGTTCTACCGAAACCGCACGAATAGCTCCCTTACCTTCGTTGGCCGCTCTCGACAAACGGTGATGATGTACGACGTTAACTGAGTCGGCGTCGCGAGGTACGTTTCTCCTTCCCTGTCATATCTGTTGCTATCAAAGTTTCAATAGAGACGATGAAAACCACGCTCCACTCGTCGCCGAGAGCGTCAATGGGGCTATTCTTCTTTCCCTTTTGATATGTCCGATTTCATGTTGATACTATATGAGTCGGCGTAGTCGGCGTTCTATCTAGCCCAACACCGGTATTTTGTAATTCACAATGCGAGCGTACACTTCGCAGGCTAAATCGCAAGTACTCGTCAGCATATCCTGATCATCAATTGGACGTCATTGACATTGGGAGGGAAGGACGTACGAGAGATGTTCGGAAGAAGTCGCTGATTGTCGCCAACACCTTCGACATCCTTCCGATCCCCCGCCCTTTTACATTACTCTCATTTTAATTGAACTTCTCAACCTTTGCTGTGTTTCCATTGGCGCGTTGTGTAGCTAGACTGAGATCAGATACGTAACTTGCGAACGCCCTGGTGGCTGATTGGGTGGCAAATCAATATACAACAGGGGACCTACTTGTCATACCCATGAATGCCCTGAGTCGCGCAGCCATTTACATAATTCGGGGTCATCCTGCTCGTCAGCTAATTTCTGAGCCTCATATTTAGTTCAAAGTACGATTTTCGTCAGTATTCGACTTGTATAGTTTTGAAAACCCCCTGGATCAGGGAATCAATTAATCAATGCTCAAGGCGATGGTCCAGTCGAGTGTCAATCAGTTTATCAAGCTCTGCAATAACTCTTACGTCGAACTTGAGAGTTTGAGCACCCAATAACGCTATTTATGACTCTTGGACTCGAGTTCATAAGGGAGGAAACGATATTTTATCATATCTTTTTGACTGGGACACTTTCACTTCTCAACGACACGGTCTTTCAATTCTGAGGAGCTCGGAGATGTTAGTTGAGTTTGGGAGAGTAAACCACCCTCGCTCCCAGGCCGTGTATAGGGGACGTAGCGGCATGAACACTCACTTTCAGCAACATCAGGGCCGCGTTTTAGGCCCATGTAAGACGTTTATTTGGTGTCCATGGACATACCCTCTTGACAATCTTCACTGACAGTTAAGTCACCTACCACTATTGCCAAGAATTCTACTTCCACACCACCACTTGCTCCTCCGACCACCCCATTAGACACTGCACAGACCCTTCAAGCCCCCACCCAAACAGAAATAAGTACGCTCACCGTGACGGCAGCACCGCTTACCACGTCAAACCAGGATAATAGTGCAATGGGAAGGGAAACGAGCCCCGGAGATAGTAGTATGTCAATAGATGACACTGGTCAAAGTACTACCAGTGCAATCACCAGCGCTCCCACTGCCAATACCATATCGAACTCCACGACTTCATCCAGCACCCCTTCCCGACCATTGGTCATGGGATCTACGACAGTAACTGAGTCGACACTTATCACGCAAACGAGCATCATGATCGCGAGGTACGACTTTCGTTCTCTGCTCCATTCCGGAATCATTCTGATTTATCCTTTTGTACGTCAATAGTGACAACAAGAATAACACCCCGGTCATTGCCGGTAGCGCCGTTGGTGCTGTCGCTTTTCTCTCTGTTTTGGTCTGTGTCACTTACTTACGTCGACGTCGATCTTCCTACGAGCCAACTCTGCCGCCTTCAACTTCTGCGCCGGGCGGTATTTCACCGTTTGTCGCACTTTCACTTGGGTCGAGTTCTCCGAAGAATAAGCTTCAGTCCAAGTGGGACATAATGTATCCGTCGGCTGAGCTTGATAATCAGTCAGGCGCCACCGACAGAGAGGGCAGCGAACAAGTGAATGTTGGACAGATTACAAGGAATGGCGGGGACTCGTCGGCACGGGCCGCCACCAACAATCACAATACTATACAAGAGATTCCTTCTAACCCCCCACCATCTTACAGGCCTTGACAACATACCTTGTGCTTCAATAGACTGTCTTGTTGGAAAATGGAACCCCGATTACTGGTGTTCGTCTACGATCACACTCACTTTACTTCCGCGTCTCCGTTCATTACCTTTGATACATTCTCTCCTATTTTACTACATTTCCTATATACCCTGTTTCATACTTTAGACATGATCCGTTTGAGCTCCTTTCTACACCTATATTTAATTCACGTACAGTATTCCCGACACCTCAGCTTTCTCCACTCTTGTGGTCTGCTGAGGTGTGTATTCCAGTACTCTTGCCCTTATGCTATCCGTGCTCATTCCTACCTTGTAGAACTCATTACTTACGTTCTTTCATCAGGTACTTTAATACAGAGCTTTCTCCACTCTCGTGGTCTGCTGAGAACTCATTACTTACGTTCTTTCATCATGTCTCCCATCTAATCATCACTGTTTCTTATCTGTTGATTTCAAGAGTTGAGTGTAATATGGTAGGCAGGCACCCCTGTTGGATTTCCAGGTGTGAGTGATTTAGATGATGAGAAGTAAGGAAGGTTTGCAATTTCACTGAATGGTAAGATTGGCGTGAATTAGGGGCAAACTGATGAGGGAGCCCACTGTCTATCTACATATATACTCTACCATGTATCTAGAATGTTCTATAACAAGTGAGAATGCTGAGTAAAAAGCTTGGAGCTTGAGTCACTATGGAATGTTCTGGAATACCGGTGAAGGTACTCGCACAGGCTTGCTGCTTCCACAGCCTGAATCTCGACAAGCCCATAGTCAGAATATAGTATGGTGCAGCATACTTACTCATAGAGAGCTATCCAAGGCAGTCTTGGGGCAGTGCGGTGAGTTGAACCAGAGTTGAACGAAGAATCAATGTTAGGCTGGAATTGTGACTCAACGAGGGTGTGTTGCATTCGGATGCAACAAATATACCCCAAAATGTGCTTTAGGAGTCCTGCAATTTTAGATTACTAGTTTCTCCCGAGATGTAAAATTTCCCCCCGAAACACAAACTCAAGTTTCCCTCGAATCAGAGACTCAATTCTCCAGTACAGGAATTGTTATTAGCCCCCAACACTGAGGTTTCTTGTATCCAACTGAGCTGCGTCTGTGATTCAGGGGGATCTCGTTTTTTATTCGGGGGGAGCTTCGTTTTTTGTTTTGGGGGGGTTGCATTTGTTTTTTTGTGGACATGCAGTTTTTGCGTTATGTCCAGTTTTTTCGTTCTTTGATTTATTGGCTTTTCCGCGGGTTATCGATTGTCGTTTCCCCCATTTCCGGTTTGCTTTTCCCCTGATTCCTGGCTTCTTTTTCCCTGAATCACAGACTCAGTTCAGTTGGATACAAGGAACCTCAGTGTTGGGGGCTAATAACAATTCCTGTACTGGAGAATTGAGTCTCTGATTCGAGGGAAACTTGAGTTTGTGTTTCGGGGGGAAATTTTACATCTCGGGGGAAACTAGTGATCTCGACGCTCGTGTCTAGGGAAGTGTATGACCGGATAGCCCGTGATTATGTCCCTCTCATTGTTTGGTTCTCAGATACCACTTTAGCGTCTGGTCGCGCCAGAATACAGCCTGACATTCGACCCAATAATATCGTCTCAAGTCTCGCGGTTGAGCTGTACATAGTCCAAATGAGTAAGGGGATAACAAGAGACATACCTGGGGTTCTCTGGACGGCAGACTCAGTCAACAGGTGTATCGAAAGCCTCCGTAAACGCTTCGAATTGCGTGACCTTTTTTACATTTGGGTCTAGATGTCAATTGATGAGCAGTGTGGACCCGAATCGTTTGATCTGCGTATAATCTCAACCCATAGTACGTGCATACACCAATTCCATTGACTTCAGCTTGTATCATTGAACTTAACATTGAAGATCCACTGAATCAGGGAATCGACTACAGCATAGTAACGGTGGCCCACGGCAATGGTCGAGTATCAATCAACTGTCAGCTTCTACATTTCTGACGTCGACTATTTCACGCAGCTAACAGTTCTATTTCTGAATCTTGAGCTCGAGATTAAAAGAGGGGAAACAGCATTCTATCTCATCTTTCAGCTCGGGCTCTACCGTTCCAATTTACAAAGCGGTCTCTCACAGCTTCAAGAGCTCGACCATGCTAGTTGAACTTGATAGTGTTGACTACTCCCAATTTCAATCCAGCAGAGGTACTGACATCAAGCACAAATTTCCGCACCATTCACGACGCCAGTTAATTCCCCGTAAGAAATCTATCTGGTATCATGGACATACTCCTAACATTATCCACTCAGTTATTACTCCTGGACAAAACGGCAAAACTACGGATCGTGGTGAAGCCTCGCCTCCTTCACAACGGCCTCCTTCGACAACCTCGTCAGACCCCACGGATACACTTACGGTTCCCCCCCGAACAGAAACAAGTACAGTCACCGTGACGGCAGCACCGCCCTACGAGTCTGATAGTGCAGTGGGAAGAGGAACCGGTCCCGGGGACGAAACGTCAACAGATGGCACTGGTAGTAACAGTACTATCAGTCCCACCACTAGTCCCCCCGCTACCACATCAAAATCCTCCCCGACTAGCACCCCGTCTCAACAGTCGATCATGGGATCTACTACAGTAACTGAGTCGACGTTCGTCACGCAAACAAGCATTATGATCGCGAAGTATCGATTTCATTCTTAGCTCAAACCTGCAATTTTTCTGATTTGTCTGGGCGAATTTACAGAGACAATAAGAACATCCCTGTGATCGCAGGCAGCGTTGCTGGTGTAATTGCATTTCTCTCCGTTCTGATCTTTGGGATCATGTATTTACGTCGGCGTCGATACTCAGCTGTGCATTCTTTTGCATTGAACGGTGTCTCGCCATTTATGTCCGGATCCGCGCCCTCGCACAATCGTGACTCGATTCATGCCGAGAGAAAAAGGATAAATACGTATCGGTGGGCTGATCTTGATCATCAGTCGGTTGCCACTGACAGGGAGAGTGTCGAAGAAGAGAATGGTAGACACATTACAGGGAATGACCGGGAACCAGCATTCGTCACCGATAATATACGGATACGAGGGATCCCTTCCGAACCCCCGCCATCTTATAGAACTTGACCGCATACTACTTTGTGTTTCATTGGATTATCTTTATTCGAACTCTTGATTTATTTTTATTCCACGAGCATTGAGTGTTACCGAGTAGTAGGGGTAGCAACCGCTGCGGGAACTACCGATACTTATGGTGATCATCGAACAGCAATATCAGTTTCCAGACTTACTATTTTTTGAAGAAGCTGCGTAGGCGCTCCAGAAATCTTTTTATCTAAGCGCCAATAATCAATGATGAACAAGGTGTGGGCAAAATTGGAAGTGTTTGGTACTCTACCAGTAAAAAATCTGGCTCCAAATAATTTTTTTTTGTTTCTACTGAACATTTGATTAATAGATATTCAAAAAACTTGCAGGTGGAGAACATTTAATAAATTGAGAGAGTAAAATATTCTAGAACTTTGGTCACAATTATTTGTCGTTACATTTGGGGTACCCATATTTGGCACCCCAACAGGGAAATTGTCACACAAACGAGTCACATCAGCACGAGGTACAACCATCTTTTCCTTACTCGATATCTATCTGTCCGTCTAATTTTCCATGCCAACAGCAGCGACACTAAAAAGAACGCGGCTTTGATTTCTGGAAGTCTCATTGGATCCGTTGCCCTCTTGTCTATTTTGATAATGGCCTCGTACATTCCTGTGGATATCGAGTCAGACGGCGGAGGCTTCAAGCTCCTTCGCATACAACTCCTATACCTCTTCCATCTGACGAATCCAAAGTTCAGCCGGTCGAAACACCTTCACCCGCTAGAGAGCTTCCAACGGAGAAGTCCCAGGTTAATGAAGGGGAAGGTAGTGTACACTCATGTCCATCGGAAGAATCTGATCATCTGGAGAATGCTGACAGGGAGAGCAATCGGGAATTTGAGGATGGTAGCGTGGGTATCTGTTAGGAATCAGTGATTGCCATCTCGGGCGACATACTGGATAATTCTGGCATCCCTCCACCATCTTACACGCGATAGTTCTACTTTTTGAGTTGTGTTGAGGTTTATCATTGGCTGTGGATGGTTGTCTCTTGGATAATTCTGAACTTCGCTTTGACTTAGATCATCATCATTCGGATCATTCCGCTTGCATTTCTCCCTGTTGTCATGAAGTGCATATTATTTTCACTTACCTTCCTACAGTCTCTTTTCCTTTCACTATGATACATGACATCATTCTTGTTTCATCCCTGGATCTCATCTTTTACCTTTATTCCACTGCATTCTATCTCTTTCCACTACGTTCTATTAGTTTCCGTATGATACAGGTCACAACATCATAGGTCACATGTCAAGCAGTATATATAGGCCAACTCGTTACCTAGTCCCCCATCTTGACCTCTTTGTCTTGGGACTAGGTGCGTATTTGTACTCTGTAGGATACTGGGTAGTATTGATCATCTTTGTCTTGGGACTAGTTGTTGACTGTTGAGCCTCAGCTCCAGTCTTTGTGTGTTCACTACCGGTGCTTCACCACATTAGGTCAAGATCCTCTACTGCATGGGCACCCTTCCGATAAGGCTGTCCCTGCAGACTGTACCATTACACCACGTCTCCGACATTCAGCACATCAAGACCCGAATCTGAAGAGGAGAAAGTCAACTGCTCCACATTACCACATGCATATGATGTCTCTGATAACGAGCACATATACCTAGCCACCGACGGAGAGTGGGACAGCTGCGACCAAGACCCGTGTCCTAACGCACTCACAAACTCTATTTCCGAACCACAAAACTTATATGACAACAATGGTAGTATCCTCGAATTTGGCTGTTTTATCCCAGTACTCCCACTGCTACCACTGACCCCACTTCCAGTCCTTCCAGCTACCCCCAGTCTATCCAGAACCCCTGGACACTCTAGGCCCGGGTCCCATGTAGGTCGACACTCCAGACCCACATCACATATTTTGCCCGTAGCTTCTCCCACACCTGCATTACCACCTGCACCTCATGGACCTTCCGTGTCCCCATTTATCCCTGTCACCAGTCCCAGAACCATCTCCCCCACACCAAATCCTGTTGTTATCCCCAGAACACCATCCCCAGAACCGCAACCACCCGCTCCACCTATAATTATGAACAATGAATAACTCGCCCATCTCTTGGAGGGCCTGGCTGCCGTAACCAATGCCCTACAAACCCAGGCAACTCGCTAAAACTGCTAAGTGTGGTGGGGATCTGAGGGAGTAGATATAGCGAAGCTAGATCAAGGGCCAATCTGAAGACCAACCCAAAACCCAACAAACACCACAAACAACAACCTCAGAAGTGGACTTATGCATTTAGTTTTGCGAGGACTGGTTCGACATTGATCGAAGGTTCCATCCATGGCTTAAACTGCATGAAAAGCACTAAGTTCTGAAGCTAAAGTCCCATATCTCTTAAGTTCAAATCCTGCCAGAGGCTCTGACAAATTTGGTCTTTTATAAGGTTTTTATTGTATTGGATATGAGGGAGATAACAGAATAGAGATGCCAGATATGTTGTAATGACAGTAACGCTAAGTACCCAATATAAACCAAATTTGCCACATCCTGA
>MU127910.1:73629-93194 GCA_014904975.1 Marasmius fiardii PR-910 | reverse complement strand
TAGCAACATGGAGGTTCTATCTACCTGGGAAAGGAAAAGCTTTTCTTAATCATTCAAGGCAATTACTAATGACAGAGCACCAAACATGGGCAACTACATACTGACCAGAATATCAATGGATATTCAAGTAGGGCTTACTAGACATTGAAGCAATCCCACAAGACATATATGAGATGTAAAACTAATTACCTCCCCATCCACTCAATGCTTGACCCTTTGACCAACTGATGTAACTTGACTGTGATGTTTCTCAGACCTTTGGTTTCAATGTGCTCTAAGCAAGTTTCAAACTTATTGAGACTTGCTCCAGTCCAATCGGGTAACAACAACAAAATGTCATTAATCTCTTCGTCAAAATGAATCAGACACACTCTCTGCAAGCTCACTTGCAACACCATTGATGGTGGTTGTCAAATTGTGGACCCAGGATTTAAATACCATCCTGTTGACCCGAAATACCGTTTTTGATCACATTTGTCGTCAATTGGAAGTATATACCAAACCCCAATTGTGGGCATCTCTGTATTATAAGTCAACATCCTGATACCCATATTGATAGTATCCCATTGTCAGTCAGAAGTAAACCCTTACCTCAGATCTGGAAACTGCACTCCAGTATACATTTTCAACAAAACACTTGTATCTGTGGGCTTGAGATGGGCATGAGACATGCATGGGAAAGCACAATTCTATCTCAAATGCACCGACTTTCGTGTTCAATGTTGAGCACAACTATGTACCCCGAAATAAAATATATGAAACATGTCATGTCTTAATAAAGTAGCATTAGAATAGTTGATGAAGGCTAAGGGCTCCACAAGATTTTGTCCAGTAGATGACTGCACTGAGCTAGAATCCAAAGTGGAATTTTATGATTGCTTACCACACAGATATGAACTACAGTCATCTACGGCCCAGTGGCGTGACCCAGTGGCTTGAAATCTTTTCCATTTAACCAAGCACAGATACCCCCTTCAAACATGGAATCTGAATAGATACATTTGTTATTGATGGTATAGACTTATTTCCTCCTGAGACTGTGAGGTGGAATAGGTAGAAATGCCATAATTTTGCCGTGTGTTTTTGTGCCAAATTCTAATATTTCCATCTTTTGTCCTCAGCATTGTCAATTGTACTACAATACTGTCCAACTACTGTTCAACAAGTGCTGGCACACATCAGGAATGATTTAAGGAAGTTTTAGAACCAAGGTGAAGATGGGGGATGTGATATGTGATTTCGCGCCACTGATTAGATCTCTGCATCTGTTCAGAAATTTACTTTATTGTACCCCTTGCCAGAATACTATCAGTAAGTACACTGTAAGGAATGTAGTATAGGAAAGAATTTGAAGACTCCAAGGACTTGATATCTACTTGGCAGTATCCTGAAAAGGCTTGACTATCAAGGGGTTAATTTTTTTCAAGCATTCAACATGTAAATACATAATGATCTCCACTGTTAGTCAGACATATACTCAAAGAAGTGGGGTAATGACCAGTATTCTTGTTTTGATTGATGTTCTCGTTCTGATTGATTTGTGCTCGTCTACTCTAATGCACTTCTTTAACTGGTAAGCCCTAGGAATTGGATCTGTATCTGACATTGGGCATAGATAATAACTCTCTATACTATAGGCAGTAATTGGAAGTCTTGTAAGTACAGTGTCCTGGCACAAACAGCTGCATTAAGAAGTAGATTTGGCAAGAGCTAAACACTTGTCTAGCGGACACTTTACATGGAGATACTGGAGAAGCACCTTATAGCTGTAATACAGTTTCAAGTCTCAGCCCCCATAAATTTGACTATTATGAGCCCATAACCAGACAGGCTGTGACTGTTGGATTACTCTGTGATGCTGGGTAGCAGTAGAAAGTGAAAAACCTTTAGAGGATCCGGGATTATACACCGTAAAAAAGGTGCAAGTAATCATTGATCCTCAGTTTTTGTTTTGAGCAATGGGTCAGAGTCGGAATATTTGGTTGCTTAGAACTTACGATCACATAGATATAGATCAATTGCAGTACGGGAGGTGGAAGGGTGAAGTTGAGAAAACAACGGCAGATACTGAATCAAAAAACGGGGCTTCTTTCAATGCTCTCACCTGCTAACTGATGATCCAGGTTTCTCGAATTCCGTGCCAATAACTTTGAACAATTGCAAAAGAAGAAAATGTGTGGTGGAGGATCGTCGGAATTTGTAATTTATAGAGGTGAATGCCATCTTTGAAATGATTTTGACAGCTACAAAGCATACAGGAAGACACGGAAATGAAATAAATTATAATAACACAATAATCTCCGAGCTAAACTACAACGTGTTTTCCATCGAACTCTAGTACTCTTCAGTAGGTCAATATAGGGGTTGTATTCATGTCACGATAGTCCTGGGATAGGAATGAGAAAAAGAAATAATATACAAGCCTGAAAACATTTGAGATGAACTTGAATAAATAGAAAACAATGGCAGAATGGGTACGGCGCATCCTCAGGAGTGACGGGACGCATATATAAGTCGTGGAAGATGACTTCGAGGTAACGCAGGAGGCAGATAGAAAAAAGTTACTGTTTCCGAGTTTCGAACCCGATTTGTTTAAAACTGCTTTTGTTTCTTTGTAGGTGGTTCATCCTGTTCGGTAAATGGGTCTTGCAGATCCTCTTGCTTGATCACAGCATCCTCGTCGTCCGAATCGGAAAATGGATCTTTGCCATCTTTACGTTTGGCCTGGCGCCGAAGGGTAGAGGGTGTAGGTGGCGTAGGTGGCGGAACAACGATTCGTAGTGAGGCGAGATCGGCAATAAAACGGTCTTTAGATTCACCACTGATGGGTATGTGAGATAGGGTGAAGTAAGCCTTGACTATAGCACCTCGAAGGCTTCCAGCGGCCCGGGAGGGGGGAATTCTCTTCCCGTCGACACCATACACCCCGATAACATTCAACTTATGGGTTTTCTCGGTTACCATTAATGCCCGTTGATCTTGAGCTGCCTTGTGAGAGAGTGGATACCCCCGTAGTGTATACTCTGCTTTGAAAGGAACTGCCCAGGAGTAAGTTCAGCACCGCCCAACTTTGAGCAACCGGAATAGCACAAACTAGGTCCAGAAGGAACATCACCAGTCTCTTCTTCATTGTCACTGGGATCCAGTTTCTATCACGCCTGTTAATGAATGTGACAATGGAAGTAAACAAGCTTGGACGCACGGGCAGAAACACGCAATAGCGTAGTTTGATTTTTTCAGTGTCCTTGTTCCCTTTTACGAGGACTCCATTACAATTCCGAATGTCATGAGTGGTACGAAGTTCCCGAAGCCTCTGGATCGTTCTCTTACATCCCTCAAAGTCCTTTTGAAGATCCTCATACTCGTTGACTGCCTCCAGCACCACGGAAAGTTTTAGATCAGCCAATGTCTCGGTATACTGTCTCTTGCCCTACCACGTCGGACAGGAAACGTCAGTAAATCGAAACCACAAAATTCCAGGGACAGACTTTCAACATACTTTCCAGTAGCCGTCTGACACAAAGAAAGTATCTTGCTTGGAAACCCGTGCTATCACCGCAAGGTCTGCTGCAACCTGCTCATCGTCATCGCCGTTGGTAGCGGCGTCCTGCCTGTTCTCCTTTTTGACTTGTTCCGGAAGGACAACGAATCCCGATCCGCGTCCTTCCGAGTCAGATTTCCAGCCAAGCTTTCCTGCAAGATCGGATGCAAGGTAGACTGCGTGTTTATTCTTCAGCAGCTTATCACGGGCTTCTTTTAGCTTTTTGCCTTTCTCGACGCCGGTTCTTGGCGCTGGGGAGGAAGGAGGGTTTGACATGTAGGGAAGGGATTAGGGTCGTAGCTATGTTTCGAAGCGGGGAGTGAAAGGTTAGGCAATCCAGTCAGATTTAAGTGCTTTAAATGCTAAGAAAAGCTTGGCGTCGATGTCCTGATGAAGCTTGGACATCAAGATGGTCCTCCCGCTGTCATTCTACACAATGGCACATCTGAATTAAATGGAAAATTTGTTTTACCGTGCTGGCCTTCCATCCCACATACTACATCCCCTCCCCTGGCTTGTGATCCGTTTGAGTTTTTCAATACGAGTTTATGCCTGGTGGTGGGGGATTGCAGGGGTTCCGAAAGTCCAAGCTGTTTCTCACTCAAATCTTTCCCTGGTTGACATCTACAGGACGATGGCACTTCTGACAGGCCTGTGAAATGAATTTTGCCAACTCACTTGCACACCGCCTTTCAGATGCTGTTGTAACTGTGGGTCGTAGACCATTTCAAAGGATGAATTGCAGTAGAAACCAGGGGAAAGATATGACTTTGTATGGTGGATGGCCCAAGAGCTCCAAAATCGAAAAAAGGAGCGAGGTATTCTTTGATGAGTTGGCTGAATGACGTCGTGCGAGTTTATGGGGATGGATGCATGGGTGATCAGAGTTGGAGGTTTTTTGTTGAGGTTTGTTGAGGCTGCTGTGATCTTTATGCCGAAAGTATAGTGAAGTCGAGGCCTCTCGAGGAATTCACAGACATTCTGGAATAGACCAACGCGGGGGAGTACCCATGGTTGGAGGGACCGTGAGAGTAACGTCAGTGTTCGGTAGAAGTGCATAAAGCGAGGGACCCAAGCACGTTTACCAGTTTATCGAGGCTGAGGGTTTTAGAATTTCGAGGAGATATGCGCGTGGACGACTGGGAGGTTAAGCCTAACCCCAGTAGATTCGGTAATAGCCGTGACGGCCGGAGGCGGCAGCACGTGCCAGCCCATCTAGCGGTACTTGCGTAGGGCGTACCTTTACGGTCCAAAGATGATCTAAAACGGAAAGTTTAGGGGAAATAATAGCCAATTTGTGCTTACTGTATTTTTATCCTTTATTGGGTTTACGAGGCGACAAATATGGCTATCAAAATCACCTTTTTGCTTTCCGGTGTGCGTTTGCCACTTTCATCTAGCGCATTCCCTTAACATTTGGTGCGTTCAATGAGGGGAAATTGCGGTACGTCCCTTTGATCGCTTTCTCGCTCTGTTCGATGTACCTGCTACGCTCCAAAGTTGAAGTGACCAGAACGGGACGGGGACCTACTCTATTAGTACTCATGCAGGATCATCTTTTATTAGTCGATTGCTATATCTACCATACCCATCCGGGTGGCCCGAACGACAACGCGGCGATGGCGGTATAGATGGAAGTGCATAGTACATATATGGTCGTGGGTTGAGAAGGAAGTTTTCGCTAATTATGTCTATCTGATCTACCACGCTCTAAAGTTTGTTGTTCTATTCATATTATCTGTTACCTTTCTGCCACCCTGCAGTGCTAATCAGTCACTTGATAGACACGATGGATTCTCACCGCTTACCACCGGAAACCCTTAAAATCCGTGCTGTAGGGCATCACGATTGACCGACACCGCCATCGGGGGAATGATAAAGTGTATTCGATAATCTTTTGACTTCTGAACTGTGTTTGACAGCATTATTTGAAAGCTCCTGGCTAATTTTACAGTGTGTCTGGGGGCGACCAGGCCCGATATTCAATTTTTTTTCAATTGACATAGGCCCGCTGCACTAGACAGCTCGCCATCATCGAGCGAGCTCTCGTCGTTTGACAGACGTACACAGGTACATACGCTTATCGATAACATTCCAGAGTAAGAAACATATTCATTCCATCCACAATCGGCAGTTATTGGGAGAAATTTAGACCCGCACAACTACAATTGAACACCGCAAAATGCCGTTGTGCCGCAGTGAAAGTTCCCAGGTCCATGCCACATTCCCGTTCAATATTCCCCCCGGGGTGTGAGAGAGATTCCAGAACCATCCCGCGTTCTAAAAATTGAAGATTGAAGCCTATATATCTGTACCCAAGATTCAGCGCTTAGCGGTAATATGATGTGATTTTGGAAAACTGTTAGCAAGTATGAAATCATCCTTTTGTAAGAGCTGACTGTTGTTTCCCCTTGCATTTCTTTACATATCATCCGTCATGGAAAGGCTCATACCCATTTCTAACGGAGGAACGGATGGCTGAGGCTGACTAACGTTTCAAGCTCAAGGCCACGATGATCCGATGAATCGGAGATAAAGGATCTTATCTATCCAAAAGAAGTACCGTTCCGCTTCCGACTTTGTCTTGGTTCGGGAGTGATCGGGATGACCCCCATCGGCCGTTCGGATGAGAAAAAGATTTATCAGATAAAAACGGACCTCATCTTCCCTCCCTCGGTCATCCCACTTCCCCCCGCAATTTCCTTTTCTCCCCCTACTTTCTTTCTCCCGTATCATATTTCGCGGTATAATGGTCTCTGCTGTCTCTACAAAAACTATTGTCGTCTTGGGTGCTGCCTATGGAGGTTAGCGAACCGCGTTAGACCTTGACTGGGGACTGTAGAACTGAAAAGTTTTTCACCCAGGCAATCGTGCCGCCCAGATAATGGCTGCTGGTCTTCCTGAAGGATGGAGGATAATATTGGTGGATAGGAATACGTGCGTCTACTCGCCTTTTCCTCATAGTCAAATGAAGACTAACAAGCCCTCGTATGAACAGGCACTTCAATCGTAAGAACCTGTTCAACGAGGAAATCGTTCAGCTAGACTTAGCCGCGAAACGCTTGTAGACGTATACGTTATGCCTAGACTTGCCGTCCTTCCAGGTCACGAAAACAAGGCCTGTACGTATCAGCCTTTATCCCCGCTCTGTGCCATCGACAGTTCAGCGCTCAGCTCTTACCCGTAGTCATCCCTTACACCCGGGTCTTCTGGAAAAACACCCCGCTTAGAGAGTCACCCCACATTCTTTTACACGCCCACGTCGTTTCCGTTCATCCTCATCATGTCATTCTCTCAAAGGCGTTCCCAGAACAAGGACTTCCAACTACGCGAGTTGACTTTGACTATCTCGTTTATGCCCTAGGTTCCCAACTACCAGACCCTCTCAACCTTTGGGGACCTTCACCTTCAGCTAGTATCGTCAAGATACCGAACCCGTCTTACAATGGAACGAAAAAGGATAGTGTCGCATGGTTGAAGCAAAATCAGAAGGTGATTGAGGATTCGTCGAGCGTGTTGGTTGTCGGTGGTGGCGCTTTGGGGATTCGTGAGTGTTTTGAATTATATCTTTCCCCCAAATTTCTGATCATGGCTGTACCCGTCAATCTATAGAGTTCGCCACTGATATCGCGCACATCTACCCGTCGAAAGCCGTGACCCTGTTACATTCACGTCATCGCTTGATGCCGTTGTATGAGGAGGAGCTTCATCTCGAGGGTAGGTTCACGTTCGTTGATCTAGAGCGAAGACTGACGGTTATTCAGTTCTGAAAGGCCTCGAATCTCTCGGCGTAAACGTCATACTTGGCGAACGTCTGGACATGACCTCAGTCAAAGATGAGCCTGTCAAGTTCAACGAATTAGGCCAACGAGTCGTTAGAACGGTCAAAGGAAGGGAACTAGCCGCTGATTACATCGTGCGTTCTATCGCCCTCTGCTCTCCTCTTCCCTTATTTACCTAACAAATCCTTTTCAAGATGCTGTGTACAGGTCAAAAGCCCAACACGGAAATTCTCAAGGCTATGGACGAATCCACGATTAACCCCAATAACAATCTGGCCTACGTCCTACGCACGATGCAATTGGGAGCGGTTTCGGCGTCCAAGATGGGATCACCCAAGGTCGCTTCTTCATCGGCTTTGACACCACTCTCCGTTGCCACGACTCCAGACACGTCTTCATCTGTTGGACCTCTTCAATCGCCGGAAGAACAGCTCCAAGCAGCTTTAGAAAAGATCTCGCTAGCAGAGAAAGAAGCTCTCGAAAACGGTGATGTGGAGTCTGACGAAGAAACGTTGGCTAGTCTGGAACCAGAAGAGGACGAGGACAAAAACGAAAAGGAGAACGGACTGTGGAGTCCCTATCCGCATATTTTCTGTGTGGGTGATTCTGCAGATGCGTTCGATGCCATCAAGGCTGGACATACGGCTTATTGGCAAGGGGAAGTTGCGGGGAGGAATATTGTCAGGCTTGTAAAGGGTGGAGAAGAGCCTTTGGAGGAGTATTATCCTGGGTTACCGGCGATTAAGGTTTCTCTTGGATTGGTGAGTTGCTTTCATCGTGATTTCCCAGTGTTTACGGTACTGAGTGATCCGTTTGCAGCGCAAAGCAGCGTTCTCTGTCCGAGGTGTTGTAGGCGTTAAAGCCGATGGTGTAGATGATTTGCAGGCACCGATAATATGGAATTCTTGGGGATATGAGATTAATTCTGATAAAGATTTTGAAGCGTAGTGGAGAAACTTTCATTTCGAAGTTGTTGTTTTGTTGTTGGGAGGGATGTTTTGGGGCGCATTTATGGAACATACGTGCAGAACATAACATATTTAGAACCTTTTTGCATTGTTTCTACCCGAGTTCAATCAATCACGTTGTTTTTTATTTTCAATTTGTGCAGGTGGTTGGAGTTGTGTGCGAGTTTCATCTTGGGTGCAGAGGTAATGTAGGAAGTGTGCTCTTGGTAGGTAGTGCGGAAGAATTTCAAAAAGAATTAGGGGGAGGGGACGACCCATTCATTTCCCTCTAGCCGACTTGAACGACTGACCTCTTCATAGTACTTTGATAGCCAACTAGGGAATACTAGTGAAGCGCTCTACCACTGAGCTAAGAGGGACATATGGATTAACTTATTGTCTTCTATTCAAGAGAAAAAAAAGACTTTCAAAGAGACCTAGTTCCCCCTAGCTGACTGACCTCTTCATTGTACAGGCAACGACGCGCACTACACACTAGTGAAGCGCTCTACCACTGAGCTAAGGGGGACGGTCAAGTTCTTGAGTTTAATTACTATTATCAGGAGCAATCTGATATTATCCAGGCATCAGCGCTCAGCCTTCCAAGACTCAACAGGTCAGTCACCAACACTGTAAAAGTTCAACTCACCGCATTCTTCCGGCTGTCCAGAAAAAGCACCCATTTTTCATCCAATAAGAAACATTTTCACCGAAAATCATCAGTACATGATACGAATCATTCACCGTTCTGTGCGCCCCGATTCGTCAAAGCGCCAAACTTGAAATAAGGGCGACGACCATAATCCTAGGATAGTATGAACGCAGAATACCATCCTCCGATTCCAAAGAACCCTTTTCATGGTAGCTTGTGCTTCGGATCCACGGCTAAAGTAAAAACCATTTACAGTATGGAATCGGAGAACTTCGTAGTAAAACCACAGATCTCATTCAAGTGTATGCTATTTCTCTATCTGTCAACCCCATTATGTTAAAACCACCTCCACTCCTCGAAATCCCAAAATGCACTTGAGCACTCGTAGAAATTGCAGCCCACGACGGGTCGCACTCTTGGGATCTGAATAATCCAAGTTGAATCGTTGTCAATGCACTGAATTCCCTACAGTGTTCACAGAACCAGATCTCGCATCTGGCAGCTCCCAGTCTCTTGGTAATCTGTTGACAGAAGACGATACAGGACCCACGGGAACATGAATTCACCCCGATATAGAAATTTGTGTTATGGAATTCTGCCCTTTGTCAGCCATGATCGAACATTCTCCATCCGCACTCACTGTGGTGTGGTACTTTCCAAACCTGATAGATATTCTAGTAAATTGCACACATCCCTGTTTCTCTACTTCTCAGTACTCCATAAGCACAGAGCACGTTCTTTGAAGTTGAACTTGCCTCGGATAGGATGAGAATGTTCCAATTCCATCGGGGCGGGGCTTCCTCTGTATAGTGAATTAGCTCATGAGTGTCTTTCCGGCCAAGTAAAAAGGAGCAGGGAGGAGTCCATGTACAATAATTACAACAGGAACCGGCAGAGCCATCTCTTCCTGTTATTATTGGACCACCTACCTTTCAATTCACACCGTATACGAGGGGCAACATGTAAACCGCGGGGACGAATTAGGAATGTTCCACTTTGGAGGCTCCTCGTCCGCTCTCGTCTTCCGCAAGCATGCGGGGGTGAAGGTTGATGGACGATACCAAGTCCCAGAAACTCTGAAGATCAATTCAGAAACTCTGAAGATTAATTCGGTGATCGCCGTCGCCGGGGTCTAGGTTAGTCGGTCGATTGAGTCATGGCTCGTCTGATACAAACTTTTCGTTGCGCGGGCCCCTGGAATTTCGCCGCCGAAATCACAGATTCTAACTTCCCTTGGGAAAAAACAACACAAGAGAATATCAGCCTTTGTCTAAAATGTTCTGCCTGTTCTGTGTCTGTACTTGTAAATTGTAGTAATCTAGTGCATATCAGTTTCTGGACGCCCTGACGTGAATAAAGAACCCCGCATCTGCAAGACGGATCCCGTTGACATAGATAAAGCTACCACTCACCCCTCTTAGTGTTCTAATTTTACTATGCAACTCGTCCAGTCGTTGGTCGTTCTGTCGTTCATAGGTATCTTCAACGCGATCTCGAGAGGAAGTCTTTGGTCCCGGTAGCAAACAACCCGGCCTTCAGATAAGGATTTTGGAGGACAGAGGATGGATATCCAGCGCTTCTGCGAGGTACAATGCACGTCGATCTGGAAAGAAGTTGCACTTGTTTGTTCATCGCGAGCGCTCCTACGAGCGCCTACTTTCTACTCCCATCTGTACCATGTACTCGGAGTCGCTCAACTCAGTCATCACCTTCGAACCACCTTAATAAAGAACTTGAATTATCTGACACATGTTGTCATGTTACCATTACTTTCTATCGCCACAGACCCTTCCCATCCTTCATGGAGAAATTCTGTGACTCGAAAGATGATATCCCTCCAACGTTCGGAACTCAGTTGGCAGTGTGCAGTGCGCTCGACGCCTAGCTGGAAATTGGAAGGTAAGGGTTAAGCACTATATGCACTCTCCATTCTACGCCTAAGAATTATATTGTCTTCGCCCCCTCCTATGCAAGGCTATGTCGAATCCAAAAAGCCTCGACTCTTGCAACCGAAGTTTACTGTTAGTACAGAGCTCTAATTTTGTGGTATGAGTACGAGTCAAGTTCTACCAACAACCGAACGAATTTGCTCCGGATTTGGCTACAGGTGATAGCTACGATTGGGCAATCCCACTAGTTCGTCAACGGATAGATATGCACAGCATACGAGTCCATGTCCTCTCAACGCGTACGTTGACTCACGGCGCGCCCAAAGATATCCTACGCCACAGTCCTGCCACCATGATATCAATATTCAATATTCAGATCTCGGAAAAAAAATCGCGAACGCAGATCAACCAAGTACGATTATCGAAAGGACGAATGCTACCTACACTACCACTAACTATTACATTACATACTGTAGAATAAATAGAAATCGTTAATGATACAAGCTGAAGCTACACTGTAAATGATCATGATGTGAGTCGGAGGGGATCTAAATGAGTTAAAAAGCCATGGTCCATGAATAACGCGTCGTTAGCCTATCTATCGCTGATTGGTTGAACAACCTCCTGAGTGATGTATTGTGGTAGGGTGTAGATAAATATGCGTGTGCACAGTCGACCGCCTGTCGAATTAACAGGTTGAGCCCGGGCAACACTAAAAAATTTCGTCAGTCTCGAAGTCCGAATTTTCATGGAGAGACTACGTACAGTGGGTGAGGTTGGATCGACGCATCGTGAAACTAGTGGCCTAGTGCTCTTGGAGGTTTCCCGAGTCTCGGAGACCGAGTCGAGTCCAGATCTCAATGGAGTAGGTGAACAAGTCGCAAAGAGACTATAAATTTAACGAGAAAGGGAGGTCAGTTATCGACTATAGAAGATGTGGCGAGTCAGCTCACCTCGAGGACAAGAGAACAACAACGGTGGTGAGTGAGAAGAACTTCATGTTTTTCGGAGTTGGTGGGTTGGAGGAAAGTTGATAGGTTTGGTTGAAGGTAAGTGTTGAGTAGTTTAGAAATTTAAGAGATACTCTCAGCAGGTTCCCGTACGAGCCTTATATATTGGTTGTGCATCTCCTGCTGAACGGGACTGGGAGAAAACCTTCAGCAATTGCTGTGGCGGGAGTCAAGGCTGTGGCTACAAAAAGAGGTGAGACGTTGACACCCTCGGTACCGCAATAACATTACATCACGGGAGGATGGAGGTGCTACCTCAACAATGTGAGTCTGTTGAAGACTCGGAGTTGGCGCTGTTCGATCTTCACTTGGCTATTTCTTGCCTCTGTGAGGACGGGTGTATGAGAATAAAAAAACGCCGAAAGCTGTGTGATCATATTGACCGACCTCAATTTAATCGGAAAAGCCAAAAATTGACGTCAGCTGAAATGCTAATTCCTGCTGTGTTTTTTCGTTACACTCCGCACGACTGAGGTTGCAAGGGGTCGCGACGTTATCGCAACACTCAAGAACAAGATATTCGATAGGCACCAGTACCCAACTGCACAGTTCTTGTGAGCGAGTGATGCTTGATCATCGATACATCAACGACCCCTGATATCATCACAGACCGAACGAGGCATAAAGCTGTAAGAAAGAGCTCCAAGCTTTGTCCACGTCTGTCCACATTTACATACATTGATGGTTGAGGACATTCCCATCAAGGTCTCCTATACGGTCGTAGGCCAAATTTTACCTCAGTTTCCGTTCCTAGAAATAATAATAATCCTGATGATCACCAGTCTCTAGCGTGCTTGATGACCGCTAATGTGTACAGAGATCCAATCCGTGAACTCCATTTCGGGTACCTGGAGCCTGGAAACATCGCCAATGGTCCACATAACCTAGGAAAACTGCCAGAAAAACTTACCGGATATGTGTGTCCGAGTCGTCCGACGGCGGCATCGTTTCCTGACTCGTTTTACTTGGTGGGCGCGATTGATTTTTGTTCCTGAGCAAGGGGTTTGTAATTTAGATGCAGGTACTAGAATCACGGTCTTTAACGCCGTCGAAGTTTGAACTGCAGTGGCCGCGAGATTCACTTGGAAATTTTTGTGTTTTGCGTCCAAGCAAATACAGTGCCCCTGCTGATAAACAGCACAGCCATATTAAATAGTGCTCTTTAGTTGAAACTCGGTTGAAACCTGAAGGATACGGGAGTTAATATCGGTATCCGTGTCGGGGTATGCTGGGTTCTGTGTACTCCTGTGAACCGCCATGGCCGTAATGGCCTCGAAAGACTATTGCGGAGCTCTGAGGGAGTTACTAGACGATGAGTGGATTACGAGTATCCGAAGAAGCCCGTGAGTCCCAGCAGCCGAAGGCTCGAAACCCGGTGGTCTGTGATGCGTCCAAATTGTAGTATCCAACACAACCTTCGGAGTTGCCGATTAAAGGGTATCCTAAGCTTTTTTTGAGCGGGTTCGGGTAGCGGTAGGCATAGTTGAATCTAAAATTGATGAAGCGCACTTTTGACGGTATTCATGATTCAATTTCAATGTTTTAGCTTCCTATTTGATTTGCTTCAATACAGACAATCGAAACAACAACAATAATAGCACTTACAGACAGGAGTACATCGAGTACTGGAGGTATTGTTGAGGATTCCAGAGCAAACAGGATGGACTCAGTAGTTTCTGGATCTAAATCCACTAAAGTGCGGATTCCATCTTGTGAAACTAGTGAAGGGGGCATGATCTTATGTTTCCTGATCAGGATTTGAGAAAGCCTCCTGCATTTCCTGTGATATTCAAGGGCTATTTTTCCTTCCTATAAATTTGATTCATTATAAATTGCAAACTAACTGAGATCTTAGCACTTACAGCTAGAAGTGGATCAAGTATTGAAGACACTTTTGAAGGCTCCAAGACTGCCAAAATGGTATCAGCAATTGCTGGTTCTAGTTCCACCAATCTGTGAATCCCATCTTGTACAAATAGTGAGACACTGTGTTTCTTGACCAGAATTTCAAGCAATCTCATGCATTTCTGGTGACATTCATCATCCACATTTAGTGATTTTGCCTCCTGATTTGACTTAGATCATTTTAGAGATTAAGCAATTGACTATAGCACTCACAACTAGAAGTAACTCAAATACTAAAGTCAACTTTGAAGGCTCCAAGGCAGACAGAATGGAATCAGCAGCTTCTAGATCCAGATTCACTAGAGTGCAGATCTCATCTTGCACAAGTAATGAAGGAGGCAAGACATTATTTTTCTTGACCAGAAGTCCAAGAAACTTGATACATTTCTGGATGTGTTCTTGATTTGAGTTTGATGATTTTATTTCCTGTTTTGATTTGGTTCATTATAAAATTTCCAGTTGACTACAACGATAGAACCTACAGCTAGAAGCAGGTCAATTAGTAGAGATGCTCTTGAAGGGTCAAAGGCATCTAAAATATCCTGGACTGTCTCTAGCAGCTGTACTATGTCAACATTCATAACCAAGTCATGAAGGAGTAAACAAACATCCTTCACAAGCTCGACATGGCTATGCCAGTACTTCCATGTAGGTGTACCTATTGTGAATAGATAAAAATTGTTAGAGGCCTCTAAACATTTCACAAAGGGAATCACAGACACCACTCACTAGTGATTATAATCAGCCTACTACTTCTTACACTTTTCCCACATAATACAGTGGGTTATGCTACCAGAATCTGCATACCATCTATGTTTGGTCCTACACTCCACAGAGACATAATCATTTAGATCGTAATGAATGATCTTATTTTGGGAACTATGGTTAGAGCCCAATTTCTTGTAGTCTACAGTTTGGACTTGTAGAGCATCAAGAGAGGTTGGAGCCCAGTCTGATATTTGGACATCTAATAAATCAACCAAAAGGATGTCAGGATTACTTAAGACAAGTGTGGCTAGTTCAGAGAATTCACCTGTGCATTGATTTTTCTCCAGTTCTCTGCAAAAAACTCTCTTCCCAAACTTACTCATAAACACCAGGTGGTGCATCTCACTGGGAGTGTGTCACGAAGTGTGTACTATTTTCATCTATCTTCATATGATCTCTTTTCCTTTCACTATGATACACAACATTATCCCTGTTTCATCTCTTGATTCTATCTTTACTCCACTGCTTTCCGTTACTTTCCATGACGTTCTACCAGTTTCCACATGATACCAGGTCATGACATCATAGGTCACATGCCAGGTAGTATATATAGGACGACTTGTCACCTAGTCCCCCATCTTGACCTCTTTGTCATTGGGACTAGATGCGTATTTGTACTCTGTAGGATACTGGGCTGTATTGATCATCTTTGTCATTGGGACTAGTCTTCGACTGTCGAGCCTCTGCTCCAGTCTCTGTGTGTTCACCACTGGCGCTTCACCACATTAGGTCAAGATCCTCTACTGCACAGGCACCCTTTCGATAAGGCTGTCTCTGCAGGCTGTACTGCTCTGCCATGTCTCCGACATTCAGCGCATTGAGACCCGACTCTGAAGAAGAATCCAAACAGGAGAAAGTTGACTGTTCCACACTACTGCATGCATACGACATTACCGATAACGAACATGTACACCTAGCCACCAACAGAGAGTGGGCTAGCTGTGACCAGAACCAGTGCCCGAATGCACTTGCAAACTCAATATCTGAACCGTACAATTTAATTGACATTGACGGTAGCATCCTCGAATTCGACTGTTTCATTCCAGTACTCCCACTGTTACCACTGTCCCCACTTCCAGTCCATCCAGTTACCCCCAGTTTATCCAGAACCCCCGGACACTCTAGATCCACATCACATATCTCGCCCAAAGCTTCTCCTGTACCCACATTACTACCTGCACCTTGTGGACCTTCCGTATTGCCATTTATCCCCGTTACCAGTCCCAGAACCATCTCCCCCGCACCAAATCCTGTGATTATTCCCCAAACACCAGCTCCAGAACTACGACCGCCTACCCCACCCCCAATCATGAACAATGAACAGCTTGCCCACCTCTTAGAGGGCCTAAACACTGTCACCAATGCCCTGCTAACACAGACAACTTGCTCAAAGGACGTTATCAGCAAACCCGAAGCGTTCAAGGGAGAAAAAGGCCACAATGCCAGGCGATGGCTTAACCAGTTCGACAACTGGGCCAGGGAACAGTCCGACCTGGTCAACAATGACCCGAAGAAGATCTGAGCAGCCCTCAACCTGATGACCTCCAAGGCCGGTGACTGGGCAAACCAATTCCTCACCAGGTCAAATGACCCCAGCAACGTCGACCCAATCTTCAATGGCAGGTGGGCCGATTTTACCACTGCCTTCGGGGGCCACTTTTCCTCTATCGACGAGGAGAAGCAGGCATTGGCCAACCTCAGGGTACTGAGGCAAGGATGAAATGAGTCTGTTTCTGACTATGCCCAGACATTTACGGAGCTGGCCAGTCTCACCAAGCTCTCAGACTATGACTAGTGGCAATATTTCGTAGAGGGACTCATGTTGGAGATGCGAAAGTTGGTAGGATTGGCAGCAGCAGTTGCCACAACAGAGCCAAGGGACCTTAGTGAACTCATCGCTAGGGTGAACAAGCTGGACATCAGCATTAACAATCCGGCTCTGAACATTGGAAGAGGAGGCACCCGAGCACAGTCTGGCAGTGGAGGAGGAAGGGATCCGAATGCTATGGATGTCGACGCCACCTCAACTTTGACCCGGAGGACAGGCACGAGGGAGGAGTTCATGAGACAGATGAGGAACAGGTGCTTTGGCTGTGGAGGCTTGCACCTCAAGAGGGACTGCAACCGGGCACGAGGTGTTATGTGCAATTACTGCAAGAGGGCGGGCCATTTGGAACAGGTCTGTCAGGACAAGTTCATGGGAAAGGAAAGGGGGGGAGGACTAGCTGGAAGAGGTCACCAACAGATTGCTGCGACTAACACGGAGGAGCACTTCAATGAGGAAGGGGGGAGTCACCGCTCTCTGAACGACCCCACGACCACTGTCATGTCCACCTTATCCCTGGTGCCCAGCAACCCGACAGCAGCCCTAGATGGTCAGGGACAGCTCATGGCCCAGATCGCTCAGCTTAACAGCCTTCTGGCTGGCCTTAGCTCCGTTGTCAACAAGCCGCAGGGTTTTTAGGAAGGATGCCTGTCTCAGCCGCAATGAGAGCGTCCTGGAAGCTGAATGTAGTATGCCCATCTTCGAACTATGATTCTGTATCTTCATGTACCATAAACACAACTCGTGAATGTACACCTACTTCATCACATTTCCGAGTACACATGAAGATCGAGAATGGGAGATTACAAACGACAGCGGCAGCTATGGTGGATAGTGGAGCAACAGGCTTGTTTATGAGCAGGAGGTTCACAGAAGAGAAGAATTTATGGAAACTTCAGTTAAAGAAGCCAATACAGGTGTTCAACATTGATGGTACCCATAATCAGGCTGGCAGTATACAAGAGTTCGCGCAGCTGGCGATAACGATAGATGGGCACAAACACTGGGTGGATTTTCTGATCATGGATCTAGGCAGGGAGGACATAATACTGGGGCTACCCTGGTTGAGGCAGTTGAATCCAGACGTAGACTGGTCGAGAGGATTGCTATCGATTAGGATCCACAGAGTAACGATAGAGGACGTACCAGATAGAGAAGAGGGAGCCATTGGTGGGACGACTCTTGGCAAAGGGGTACTAGAGGACACTCGAGACGACACAGTGAAGGAAACTTTGCATCAGGATGATGGGCGTAAATGGCAGGAGGAGACAGAGGAGGAGAGACAACCATGACTCTGTGTTCTCAAGGCCAACCGAGCACTTCGTCGGAACTGGCTGAAGCAGGGGATTATTAAGGATGTGAAGGAACAGGTCTGGATCGCGGCAGGATACACATACTCCCAACAACTTGCAGAAGCGGCACAGAAACTCAAGCCAAAGAAGATGTTCGAGGAGATGGTCCCTGAGCATTATCGGGAGTACAGCAAGGTCTTTTCGGAACAGGAATCAGAACGGTTGCCGGCACACAAGCCATGGAATCACGCTATCGAGTTCACTCCTGGGGCTCCAGAATCGCTTCGTATGAAAATTTACCCCATGTCTCCGGTAGAACAGGAAGAACTTGACCGATTTATTGAGGACAACCTATGGGAAGGATACATCTGACCTTCCAAGTCACCCATGGCATCTCCAGTGTTCTTCATAAAGAAGAAAGATGGAAAGCTATGGTTTGTACAGGATTATCGACAGCTCAACGAGTTTACGGTCAAAAACCGGACACCACTCCCACTAGTATCAGACATCATCAACCGACTCCACAACGCAAAATACTTCACCAAGTTCGACGTAAGGTGGGGTTACAACAATGTACAGATTAAGGAGGGAGATGAATGGAAGGCAG
This sequence comes from Marasmius fiardii PR-910, assembly GCA_014904975.1. NCBI lineage: Eukaryota > Fungi > Basidiomycota > Agaricomycetes > Agaricales > Marasmiaceae > Marasmius > Marasmius fiardii. The sequence goes on along the minus strand of MU127910.1, from coordinate 74,976 downwards.
GGTTTGCGACAAATCGAGGGCTGTTTGAGCCAATGGTCATGTTCTTCGGTCTTACCAACTCCCCAGCTACATTCCAATCCCTGATGAACCTCATCTTTGCTGATCTTATTGTGGCAGGGAAGGTAGTGGTATACCTGGACGACATCCTGATTTTTAGCTCGGACTTATCGGAACACCGTCACGTGGTTAAAGAAGTCCTCAAATGGCTCCAGCAGAATGACTTGTACCTCTGACCTGAGAAATGTGAGTTCAAGAAGACGGAAGTGGAATACCTGGGTTTGCTGATAAGTGAGGGGAGAGTACGTATAGATCCAGTGAAGGTAGATGCAGTACGAGATTGGGCAACGCCGAAATCAGTACATGACGTCCACAGATTCTTAGGATTCACCAACTTCTACAGATGTTTTATCTGGGACTTCTTGAAGATTGCACGCCCACTCAATGACTTAATGCGCAAGGACGTCCGGTTCAATTGGGGAACACAACAACAGGCAGCATTCAAAGAACTATGGACAGCATTCGTCTCTGCACCTATTCTTGCCCTATGGGATCCAGATAAACAGACCTGGATGGAGGTGGATGCCTCCGGCTATGCTACAGGGGGAGCCCTCATGCAACAACAGGAAGATGGTACATGGCACCCAGTAGCGTATCGCTCAGCTTCAATGCAACTGGCAGAAAGGAACTACCAAATCTACGATAGGGAGATGTTAGCAATCATAGAGGCCCTGAAGGACTGGTACTACTTCTTGGAGGGTCTCTGTGATGAGTTCAAGATCATTTCAGATCATAGTAACTTGGAGTACTGGCGAACGGCACAGGACCTCACACGATGCCAAGCTTGCTGGTCCCTTTACCTATCCAGGTTCAATTTCCAGCTGGTACACCATGCAGGGAAAAGCAACACTCAGGCCAACACACTATCACGGATGTCACATCACCACATTCAAGATCATGAGGACAATCGGCAACAGATTGTGTTTTCACCTGATCGGTTTCACAAGATAGCTGCCTCAACTCTGGTCAACCCCCTAGAAGGATGGATTTGTCAAATGTCAGAGAAAGAAGCTGAAGTATTGGAAGGATTGAAGAAGCTGAAGGAGGGAGGCCTGAAAAGGCTGGCAAATGGATTACCGAAATGGGAGGAGGACAATGGTTTGGTGTATCACCACGGCAGAGTTTACATACCTCCAGACAAGGAATTGCGACAAGACATGCTTCGACAGTGTCATGACTCCCCATCGGCAGGACACCCAGGACTCCATGCAACTTATGACTTGGTGACATCTCACTTCTGGTGGCCAACAATATGGTCGTTCACGGAGAAGTATGTGGAGGGGTGTGACA